>WURT03670436.1:0-17431 GCA_009936505.3 Holothuria glaberrima | reverse complement strand
TCTTCGGGGTATTGATTTCAATAAAATGTGGTTATCTGCAAACACAAACTTTCTTTCCTTCTCGTCTTTTTTCATCAAAGTCTTGTTGTGTATGAATGAACAGGGTTAATGCAATTTAAAATGGCATTTTGCTACGATTTATTTTACGAAACGGTTGCTGCCATATCGTCCGAGGTCATATCGTGGCATCTTGTGTCGTACCGCACTAGTTCGAATGCAAAATCGCATTGGTTTTGCATGGCTTAACCAGACATATGTGACTAATAACGTTAAAATTTTCGAAACGATTCGAGTCTTGCGACAATTGTACGACAAAAGCAGTTAGAATAAGGACGTCATGTGAATGGTGTACATGCAACGAAACAATTTACACTTACCAAAAAAGTTCGCCAATCAGTTCCAAATCCTCAGGTTTTCACACGTGTCAGCCATGGGTCACGAACATTTTGCGTGGAAACCTGTGTTTTCCTCGGGCACTGCCACAGGTTGGTCAGTTACCACACTTTGCCCCAGGTTTGCCACAATTGTCAAAGCTTGTACAGGTTTTACATGCAAAACGTGTGAAAATTAGAACCGATGCTAACGATTCATTGAAAAAAACCTGTGGCTTGAAATTGAAGGCAGGAAAAGGGGTGTCAACCTGTGTCCGGAGGGTTCCAATTCCACAGGTTTGCCACCCAAGAACACGTGTGATTTCGTTTCTTTTTATACGTGTGTTTTCTTTTTTTACGTGTGATCGCTGCAGTTACGGACACGGGTTGACAACCTTTTTGAAAGGGTAAGTTATGTATAAGAAGTAACGATATTGGTAATAAGGGTATAGGGTTAGCTTACATGTTCACGTAAGATTCATCCAGTGCAAAAGTAACGTTGGAGCTACCAGCATTTATTGGAGACTTTGTTTTGTGTTTTAAATTAGCTGAATAGATATCTGTGTTAGAGAGTGTAATCTGGTTGCGCTTGGAAAATACCAATCAATTTTTACAGACATGTCATTTTCTAGATACGCAGTGCATAATAAAGAACGAGATGCCATGTGGTTATATTGTTTATTTGAATGTGTTTGAAATTTTACACTTGTTGCATAGAGTTAAGGAATAAATCGCATTTGACGGACAATTATTGGTGAATAAACCGGCGAGACTCCAAATTGCAAATTTGGAGTCGAGACGGTTTATGAGACAATAATTGTCCGTCAAATGCCGAAAATCTGTGAAAAAAAAAACTTCATTTTTATCAGCTTTTCGTATTAATGACCGTGTGTTGTGGAATAACAGGTCAGTTTTTAACCAATCAGAATGCAGGATTCTCAATAACGGATGGCCAGAGGTGGTAGAATTTTAAATAAATAGCATAGAAGAATCGTGCATATGTGCTTCAAAACATACACACTACATCAAAATACTCAGACAAAATCAAAAATTGAAACTTCAAAGATTCATAGATTAGTTAAGTTAAAGATAAGGTTGGTATGATTAGCGGATTTTCGTTTTATATTACATTCTGTGAATTAGAGGAAAACTGAAGGTAAATCATGACCAATCTCTTAAAAGAGTTGTACCTTTAGTGATTAATGGGGTATTTCTATAAGGGTTTAAAGTATATGTAATGAAAAAATTCCTTCTTGTACAATGCTACCACAAAAAAAATTACTGGATGTGCAAATAAGTAGTTAGACTATGCCAAAGAACTATTTACATGGATGTTGGGTGAATAATACCCCTACCTCTATTACTATCTGAAGCTTATTAAGAAGACAGCCCTTACAGTTGGGGTCAACACTAACCCTGACGCAGGAGTTGCAAGGCAGGGAGGGGGTTAGTATGTCTCCGCTAGTTTGGAACAGCTCTGTTTCATTTCCATGAAATTAATATAAATATAAGTTTACCCATAGGTGAAGGTAAAGGTTGTTAATTCTGCTACCTTTCAGTCAACCAAATAAAAAAGGAAGATTTTATGGAGGAGATCATGTTCTAAACATTTCAATTATATAACAGTGTTGTTTAATATGAGGCTACTCCAAACTCACTCTGCATCGGAAATACGAAAATACTATTTCATTATGTCCCGAAAACAATACACTGTAAAAGAATGCAGCTTTTAAAAGAATGATGATGCTTAATTCCTTTAAAACAAAATCAGAAATGGGTTTTTGTTTTGAAGGGACTAAAATGTCTCTGAAAATTCAGCCTTTGAGAGAGTCACCCCTTGACAACTTATTCAACAGTTACCAACTCCCACAGGGAAATTGTCATTATTGGAAGTGACCCCTCAGTGCATGAGTATGGTGGACCGTTACCTTCATAGAAGGTTTCGAATGTGCACTCCTCTGTTGGTATTACGAATGCAGCCAATATAGGTCCAAGAGCAATACACGTCTACCGGGGATAGGATAGGATTGACAGTTGGACAAAACATGAATTGATTGAAAACGTTAAATTAGTAAGACTAGAAGGGGAAATTGAATTTTCCCTTTTCATTGAAAGACAGGTCAACACAATTTTGTTCTAAACTTAACGTACCGTCTTTATATTGGACATGGGATGAAAGATGAGATACCCTATTAGTCAAGGCCCTCTATGGTAAGATGTCAAAGGAACAACTCTAATGGAATTTTGAAAGTTGCCTGTTCCCATATGTAAGCAGTTAGTATCCTTGGCACTTGCCTGAATCTTCCATGCTGGTTGTGAGTAAATGATCAAGGGGATAAACTTATTTTTAACGTCTTAAGTAGAATAAAGTTTGTATTCAATACGGCACCGTTGGACATGGAATCAGATTTCACATTTATGAATTGAAAAATATTCTCCATTCCGTTGAAGATGTGTCAGGAGGATTGTCCGAACGGCCGATCGCCAAGCTGGATGCTTGTGATCAATTTCTCCTAAAGCTCTTTCGGCGAAAAATCGGATGTGGAAAGTGTGGTACCAGGCTTTTCCTGAAGATTGGCAGCAATCTAAAGCCCCAACACAGGCCAGGAGAATGAAGACAAGGTAGTGCATGAGAAAATCGACGTGTTGAAGGAAAGCAATGGAAGAATAATTGGGAATTAGAACATCTTTTGACACGTTGTCACACCATGCCATAGTTCACTTTACAACACTTATACAATCATGAAGTATCGTACTTTGTGAGATTTGTATTTTACAGGAAAATCTGATATACAGGGTGGATGTTTAGTGCTTGTTGCGTGCCATATAGTTTCGGTACTAAGAGAAAAGTGAACAAACTTGGCGGCTTACCTCTGTCGGGCGTAACACGCAGTTTGACGTGTCTAACCGTCCGCCAGACAAATCAGTTCAGACTAACTGCGGATGGATTATGATTTTTTCCACCCTTACCGAAAATAAATTGCTTTGGAAAAGAAGGGCACAGCTCACTCACTGGGGTGCGACTAAGGACTAAGGGTGTGGTGTCCCTCTTTTAGAAGAGTTTAAATCAATAGATAGATTTGATTTTCGTGTTGATTGAAAACTAACTCAAAAAGCATTCTATGGCATCGTTAATTATTTTAAGTGTCAAGTGACTAGCCATTACCTTAAAATTGTGTCAACCAAAATTATCAAGACAAACACGATGAGGATATATACTCATCGATCAGAATCCAGTACCCCTTAAACAATCGTATCATTTCTCCTTAGTCAACCTCAAGGTTTATGGGATCCGACCGGGAAGCACGGATCTAAGCCAACCGCCACCATAGACTAGCGTGTTGCACTTAGGAAGTTTTGAACTTGAAGAAACTTTCACGTCGCCGAAAATGACCCTTTCCACTTTGGAGTTAAGTATAGGTATAAAGACGGCCTTTTGAGTATTTTGTCAAAGACGCCTAAACTTAAATCATGTTATATGAAAACATGTCAATTGTGTAAGGAATATGCAAAAGCGTGTATAGGCCTTTAGCTACAGAGCACTCCTGTAAACAACAGTATTAACACACAAGTGTGGCCTTCGACTAATATATCATGTTTCATTGCTCACATGATATGCTTTGGTAGCAGCTTGCTTGGTGCATCTTATCAGTAATTACAAACTCTCGGAATTTCCTACCCGTATTACATTCAAGGTTACAGGCTACCCGGGAGTTGTTAATTGGATGATAACTCACAGATCAGCTCAGGATTTCTGCTTTATCTCAGTCAAAAGAAGACTTGGAAGTCAAGCCAAAATTATGCTCGCTTATGGAAATTTTCGGAGGACATCTAATTTCAAATCATCTGGGGCCCGTAGCCCACAGGTAACTTCGCTTATTGGGAAATCCGGTCCTGAAATTGGCAAAATCACAAATACGTGAATTCAAACTAAATTTACGTTCTTGTGATTTGCAAATTCTTCTATATTTTCGGAAAAAGGGAAATAAATACACATGGCCTATTCTTTTGTCGGGACCTCTAATGAACTGTTTCCGGGTCCTTGCATTTCCTAGGCCCACCCTCCAGCCACCCTGCAAAGAAAAACATTATTATTAGCTATACAAACAAACTATGAAAGAATAAGAATACAACTCTGTTAAAATGCAAAGCACAGAGGAAAGGAGGGGTTTTATTGAATAACCTAACAGAAAGCAGACACACACAAGCTGTTTCCTTGTGGAAAAGGTCTTTGCGAGGAGACTGCCATCTCTATAGTAAATTGAAATAGTAAACTGGAACGTTACGACTCCTCGTTCACCTTTTGCCCAAGGGATGGCGCCATAGACAATAAGGATAGCATTCAATTCAAGTTGGATGTAAAGTCGGATACATGATGGGTTGGCTCGTTCAACCGAAGGGAGGTTTGTCCGTACCCTTGGACTCCCTCTTGTTACGTTGGAAACTATGCTTTAAATTAGGGCGGTCACGACGTTGCCACTCGCTGTAAGATTCTGTCGAGCAATCAAGCCCTTTCTTTCCAAAACCAAAATGGGGTCAGATATGTAAGTATACCTGCAAAAACACAGTTTTTTAATCGTTTTATACTTTGAAATCGGGTACACCTTGTATTGTTGTAATAATTCATTATCATTGATAAGACTGTTTCTCTTCCAATGTATAAGGCTACAGATGTATATGTTCAAGTGTTTTTTGACAACATCTCTTCACCATATCTCTAGACATGCTTTTCATTTGTTTTTTGTTTTTTGGATTAACAACAAACCAGTGTTATACCGCCAAAAATTTCATTGCTTATCAGTAATATGTAATAATTTCTGAATGGAAAATTTGTTCTTTCGACGTTGGAGCTTTTGTGTAGTTCGTGATTAAAGGGAATTATAGTGTCCTCTGTTTTTGTGCTACTACCGCTTTTCGTCGGAAATTTACCAACAAGAAAGTTGTAGTATAGATTCTGTTTTCGAACCATGTTGTGTGTTTATAATCTAACATGACTCCTTCACAAATGTTCTTCATTGGCCAAAGGGTATAAGTTGTAAAGGTTTAATCTTTCAATAATTTGAAAGAATTCTAAACGTTTTTGAAGAAAAATAATTGCCCTATAGGTTTAGGAAACAGGCGGCTTGAATTAAAGCTCTCCTCTTCCGGACAAAAATGTGGGAGCTAAAACACGCTTCCGTCCTTACTTTTCCTGGACGTGATTAGATTCCCAGTCTTTCCAATGTCCGAAATTCAGAAAAGCACAACATTTGGCAATAAGTTGCATTTAAGGATATTCAAAAAATCACTTTTTTCTACCCCACTCTTTGGGACGGTGGTCTTAAAATATATTCCCTATAGCTAAGAAGAAATTCTTTTCGCCAATCGCCATAAAGGGCTCCGAGCAAAAATAACGAAAATGTTGGTAGCGTACATCTAAAAAGATTTGTGATAGCATACAAAATTAAAAAACGGGGTTCAAACTAACAGCTGGTCCGGTCTCAAATCGATATTGTTTCAATGACGCATGCCCTCTGCATTAGCTTAATATTTTAAAATAAGCAAAATACATTGATAATAAATAAAAGCCATTTTTAGACACTTTTCCAGGACTACCTGTATAGAATTTCCTTCAAACAGTCCATTATTCTAACCTTTAGTTGCTGTCAACATCAAAGAATTGATTGGATGCAATCGTATATTAATTTTGCTCATAGTGTGCATTTCTTCTAAACTTTTTGTGTTTACAACACATGACTAATCAAGGATGCACACTGTTGGCTGCAAACCACATGTATTCCAAGTATACCTAAAACGTTGTATTTTACAATACAGTCAATAGTACAATGCATTTGGTTTAAAATTGATGGTGGCGTTTGGTAAGTTGTATCAAAATCATTTTGCTTGGTTTAGCCTGGAGGATGAAGATGAGTGCAATAAGAGATGTTACACAAATTATATCTAGCATACCTGCCCAAAGGATATGAGAAATAATGGAGAAAGTGTTTGTGGAGGTAACAAACTAAAACATTGTAAGGCTTTGACAACAAAAATTACAGCTAAAAACAGATAACGTTCTGCTCTCTTCCAAGTAAAGAGAGACGATATTTCTGTGGTGCATTCTGAATAAAGCAAACAAGGACATCAAAGGTGCACAAGTTAAGAATCAATCTAGACTTCTTCTACTGTATATGAATATCGAGAAGTTAATCCAATAATTTTCTGGCCAGTAGTCCTTGGAAAGACTTGATTGAAAATCGAATGGGGCAAATGGCCCTGATCCGAACCACTCTGGGGTGTCGTTCATTTATGACTGAAATAGTTTCATAGAGTCTTGGAGTCGGCTACAGCTGCCAAGAATTAATCATGAATTTCCTATGTTTAATTGGTGCTCTTATGGTATCCAGACGAATAATTTTTTTTTTAAATTTTAGTAACGTTTTCCTCATTTTACAACCCTAAACTCGTGTAATATTAGTGTCCACTAAAAATGAAATCCGTAATACGTAGACTACTCTTTATGAAGTATACGAGAAATTTAGAGCCTGATAAGTGGCGAGTATCTAGGTTAGTCAGTAACAATAATTATAATTTATTCATGTGTCCCCATTATTCAGAAAATCGGGATATACCTACCTGCCCGATGACTGAATCTCTGAACTCTGCTTGTATCATGTCACGCATAGCTTCATTTCAGTCAAACTGTTCCATAATACCTGACCTTCAATTCTAACTTGTGGTTACTGGCTGTGTGTTTACGAATTGGTGTTGTTCCCCTTCAGAATTTAGAACATTGATAAAGTATGTCCCTACAGTTTGTCCTTCCCCCTGATAAAAACACCTATCTAAAATTTCCTTACATCACCTGTTTCACAAACGTAAAGGCGGACCTTTCTGATACTTTTTTTGAAAAGCATGATTAAGCTCTTCTTGACTTGAATGTGGGTGAACACGTTTGATTTGAACGAGTTAAACTGCAGTTTAATGCGTTACCTACGAACTTTACCGTTTAACTCAAAAAGAGGATATGACTTCTCTTTCTTGTAGTAGGTGTTACTGAGGAATGGTAGTGGATTCTAAGTGGAAAGTTCTCCGAATTGCACGCTTCAGGGCGTTCTTCACCACAGGGAAGTTAGAGGAGTCTTTCTGGATGAAATGACATACAGACTTCAAACACGACAAACGCGATTGTTGCGTGGGCTCTGTCCCTACAAATTGGGGTGTCCTTAGTCATAGGTAAGTAACCGGCAGTTATGGGTAGATATCACACGTTCGGAGATAATTGAATACAACTATGTAGTCGTAGATGAATGCGTTAAGATCATCATATCACTAAATTAGTAGAGCTGGAAACAGTGAACATGAAACATTACAAATTTGCAACCGCTAACAGGACTTCTATGTGTTCATAATTAACCCGTTTCTTTAAAGTATGATATGTACGTATCAGAATGGTTTCCTAGTAATGCTTGCCGTTGTTAAAATGATAATTAAAATTTTAAAAATACTAATTCATTGGTATTGGGTATCTTACTTAAAGGAATGTAACAACAGTACAAGAATAGTGTGTATGAACAATAGAACGTTTGGTTAACCAACAAATCGTAAACCCATCCACAATCCAAACTTTTTTAGCAATAAATTTGACATTCAAAGATGAATCAAGGATGATTGTTTTCAGGTATTGTCAAACACATTGTGTGAAACTATATTTCATAAATAGAATCAGTTGCACCCTTCAAGGAATAGACATGTTTTCTGTCCAGGCATTGCTACCCCGCCTTCATCCACGACAAATCTCTTTGCCCTTCACTCTTAAAAAGTTGGGTAAAAAATTTAACCTTTAACCAACAGTGGGCACATATGTATAAGCTCAAAAATGGGTAAACTTTGCCCAACATCTGTTGGGTAATGCATTTACCCAGAAGTTGGTTACACTATTTACCCAACATTGTTTAATAAATACTTTGCCCAACAGTGGTTGGGTTAAAATATTTTCCCAATATTGGTCAATAAATATAGTTCATATGCAGTGTATGGGAACCCATAATGGAATATCTCAGAAAAGTTACCTTCTACAAGTTTTAAAAGCTACCGGCATGCTAGCCACTTTCAAGAGTAGTAGAGTTAGAGTTAGAAGAGGTTTTACGGTCTTGTCTCTAACCAATTGGTTTAAGTCGTGCCGGCCACGGCCTTTTGTCCAGTTGTGGCTCATGGACTTGTTTTCCCTACTCCATTGCTTATGATAAGCAACGAAGCACAATGCCATAGGTTCCATTTTTAAAAGCGTTCGGTATGACCCGGCCAGGATTCGAACCCTAGACCTTCCGGCTGCAAGACGGATGCTCTAACCACTTGGCTTGCAGTCGGTTCAAAAGTAGTACGAGTTAAATTGGAAGTTCATATATAAACGAATATTTTGGTTTGGCTATTACATATATTCACTGAGACTTGTTTGTTATTATTAACAATTAATAATAAAATTTTCTTCATTATATTTCAAATTTCTCCTTCTCTATGTTCTATTGTACAACTGAGAAATATTATTTCCTGCAAGAACCCATCGTTGCTAGCTATAATTCATTTCAATTAGACCTGAATTAAGTGATAAACGCACATCTCCACTAAAAATCGGGAATGCTATATTCAGATGATATATAAACCTGGTGTTCCAATAGAATTCCACAGCAGTTTAAACATGTACTTTTCTCAATTGTCTTAGCAAAATTCACACAGTGTGAGTGAAAGTTTTGCAAAATATTTGATGTAAATGTAAAACTTTAGAAATAGGTGTTATTAAAAGGAATTAATTGGCGGTATGTTTAACCAATGTCGGGTATAGGAATTCACATTAACCATTTCACCAATAGTTGGTCAATATGTTGTTCAGTTCTTTGCCAAACATTGTGAAAACTTTTACCAGATTCTCATTGCTCAGAAAATTTTACCCAACTTTTTAAGGGTGTTAGAAACACATCCAGGGCACGGGTTTCTGTATAATGTCAACCAAAGTCAGCAATAAACTTAAAGAAAATGGTGTTATATAAGTGCTAACGAGAAAAATGCCCGGAACGAAATAAATGTATGATACCTGATTGTATAGAATTTAAACCAGAGAATGTTCTTATGCTGAGAAATCTTTCAACATTATAAGCAATGGTTAATGAACAGAACGGAGATATGTACGATACGGATGTGAAAAGTCTTAATTAGTGTGGAATCCCCATTTCACCAAGATTGCAAACCTTAAATCTCTAAAATTATTGAATACAAAAACCTGTTACCAAAAATGGGATATCATTAGATTTTTCTACCTAAGATCGTCCAGGATGACTACGTTTCTTCCTGACAATAAATCTGACTAAAAAGGAGGTTGTTTTATTTGATTGCTTCTCAAGGCAGGTAATTTTTACATGACGAAATATGCCATTGGATGGATGATTGTCATTCTGGCAGTACCTTTTTATGTTTCTTCCAATACTTTATTTCTTTTCTCTGATAGCACCGTTTTGTTTAGTTTTTTTTTGGGGGGGGGGGAGTTTTCTGGCTGCAGAGTTGTGTTCGTGACTGGTTCCTTTCTCCCTGGTGTTGGATATATATTTAATGGTTTATTTACAGGCCACGTGTGGCAGCTACTCTTGTGGTTCTGCGTTTCAGTTACGTCTAACTTCTTTATTCTATTCAATCCCACCCCTGGATGAACAAACCAGTGAGAGTGCTAGATATCTTAATTTTTATAGCCAACTGTGCAGGCGGATATGCCGGCGAACGAGCACTGGCCATACTACGGTGTATTCACGCATTCGCCTAGCTGAGTACATGAAGACTGATTGTACAGTGTCATGTATGTTTCCATTCATGTAAAAGAGAATAGCGCCATCAATAAACAGTGATCAACAAATATGGCCGACTGATACTCCTGTTTTTGACAAGGTGTCAGAAGTGTTTATAAAATCACCAAAAACATGGAGCAATTGAAGCCTCAGAATGGGCTGTGCCTGGAAGGGACTTTATCGGTGAATTGGAAAAAAGGTTTTACAAAGACACGAGTTGTACGCTGTGGCTAAAGGGGCCAACGAAAGAAGTGAAGATGTGCAGTCATCGTTGTTCCTTCACACAATAGGCGCGGAAGCTTTAGCAATACATAACACGTTCAAGTTCGAACGACAAGGTGACGAAAAGAAGTTGCAGCTTACCAAAGCTAAGTTTGAGGTCTATTGTAACCCCCCAAAAAAATTTGACTGCAGAAAGCCATGTTTTCTTCACTAGAGCACAAAATGAGGGAAAGTCTGTTGATACATACATAACTGATCTCAAGAATAAAAGCAAAACTTGTGAGTTTGGCAATCTGGAAGAGAGCTAAATAACAGATAGAGTTGTGTGTGGGATTCGTAGCACAGGGCTATGGGAATGATTACTTCGTGAAACTGATCAACACTGAGTAAGGCATTAAACGTATGCCGAGCTGCTGAGTTAAGCAAGATACATGTGAAAGATCTTCAAAAAAGTCGGGCAGAAACAACATCAAAATTTGATGAAATAAGACGTCAGAAGAGCAAAACGTCGTGGAAAACCAGTATAAATGCAAGGTCTAAAAGGCCAAATAAGCAACCTAGCAGTAGTACTGAAACAAGGTCTAAAAAACACTAAAGGGAGGCAAGAAATTTAGCTGCAAGAAGAGTTTGTATGAGCATGAACGAAGGTGTTGTCCAGCGTGTGGGAAGCTATGTAAAAGATGTGAAAAGCCTAATCATAGTGCTAAGATGTTCAGGACAACTCACAAGACTAAGACTGTACAAAAGATAAAGGATAAAATATTACTGATGACACTGAAGAGGGCTTCTTCATAGATATTTTACATATGATTAATGATGGATTCAAGGCTGGTGGACACCATGAATGGAAGGTACATCTAAAACTGAAAGGAATGAAATTACCATTCAAGATAGACCCTGTAGCTGACGCCAGTACTATACCCAAGTCAGTGGATAAAAAGTGTGCGAAGGATGTGGCTCTGTACAAAACGTCAATAAAGCGATAAACCTACAATGGTGAAAAGATACCTGCTGTAAGAAGATGTAAGCTAAAATGCATACTGAAAGGCAAAGCATTCGGT
The DNA here is from genome assembly GCA_009936505.3 of Holothuria glaberrima. Taxonomy (NCBI): domain Eukaryota; kingdom Metazoa; phylum Echinodermata; class Holothuroidea; order Aspidochirotida; family Holothuriidae; genus Holothuria; species Holothuria glaberrima. The sequence continues at coordinate 5,965 of WURT03670436.1, read as the reverse complement.
CTGAACTTTTTAGTTGTAGACATGGAATCGCAAAATATTCTTGGTCTCAAGGACAGTGTTGACCTAGGTTTAATCCAACGAGTATAAGCCATAAGTGAAGGAATAGATTCTGATAAAGGAACGAATGAACTCCTTGAAAGATAAAAGGAAGATTTTTCTTTTTTTTTCTGGAGCCCGAAAACCCTTTGTTTTGCACGTTTACTTAATAATGGAGTGAATACATTTTCACATATTTATCTAAAAGAGTGTAATATCGACAAGGCTAACTTTTTTACACACGACGACTACTTATTTCAGTTAGCACGGCAAGATGTAAATAATCCATTTTGAAGAGATGTGTTTTGCTGTGCCGAGTACTTTTTTGGAAATCACTGCTACTCTAATCCTGAAAATGACGAGGTTTTGATATTTAGCCAGCCCATCTGGAATAATAGTTTAATAAAGGGTTAATCAACGCTGGACCGTGCATTCAGTAGAGGATACTGTACGATCGGGGGTTAATGCAAGCGATGCACGAGGGTGCAGCCCGAGTGCATCTAGCGATGGCAGTTAACCCCCGGTGTGCATTATCCTCTATTTAATGCACGATCCAGCGTTGATTAAACCTGTTCATTCATACACAACAAGATTTTGATGAAAAAAGACGAGAAAGAAAGAAAATTTGCTTTTGCTGATACCCACATTTTATTGAAATCAAAACCCCGAAGAAAGATGGAACGTGATCACAACCATTCAAAGCAATGTTCTTGTGCAATTAACAAAGTACTATTAAACAAAATTAATTCAATGAATTAGAATAATTAGTCAATTAGACTCATCTGCTATTTGTAATAAATCCTATAGTAAATGGTCCTGTACTCTTGATGTCTCCAAAGATCCATGGTCAATGCATTGTTCCATTCCTTTCCATTGTTCAAGTGATGTACAAATCAGGTGGTTTCAATATAGGCTCCTTCATAAAATTATTCCTACTAATAAATATTTTTATCCTAACAATGCTACAGACTCAGCTACATTTTGTGGCAATCATATCGAAACGATTGATCATCTTTTTTGTAACTGCTATTATACTTCAGCCCTTTGGAATTACGTACATAACATCTTTGTAAACTCCCCGAATTAACGTTGATTTGACAAATAATACAGTAGCATTATTTGGGAGGGATTTCGCACGTGAACTCAATCTAGTGATAGTTTAAATAAAATACTTTGTATTCCGCTGTAAGCAAACCGAAAATATTCCCTTCTACTATCGGGCTCTCGCATTATTTAAGAAATTATTTCATGCTGTACTCTTACATATTAAAGAAAGACCTAAAACTTGGTATCTGGGAGCGTTATTGGTTGCCCTTGTTTACTTTATTGGATTTGAATATTTAGATACCGTATTGTTGAAACGTTAAAAAAAAGCTTTTTCTTGGATATATTATTTTTGTTTCAAATGGTTGCTGATTTGTGAATGTTTAAGTCTACTTTATCATCTGTATTGTATTGTGATGTTAAATTTCTTTGATTGAAAAATATTGTAATAAGGAACAAATGAATTAGGAAAAAATAGTGTAATACTTTTCACCATTTTTCTCCACATTTGTCTCCATGTGTTCACTCCAGTGACTGGGAAAACTGGGAAGGTTTGCGGCCTTATGCCACCTCCCTCATGACGGTTAATGAGCGTCGTAAGATCGTATTACAGTTTTTGTTAATGGATCTCTCAATTATTTCCACCAATGTTTGCCCTTCCGTCAGGGGTAGGGATCTGGGTGAAGCCCCCAATCACACACGTGGGGGGTTGAGGGTACTTCTACCAGACTTTACCATGAAAATGCGCCTAAGGACTCTAAAATGGTAAAAAAATCCCTTCATTTGTAGACACATCCCAAAGAAGGGGACTAAAAAGTTCAGCCACCACCCGTGAACAGTCTATGCTATGGTCATGAAGTCACGGTGTACACGTTGCCTATGTCAGGCCACGACTGTTTGCCCCGCCTTTCATGTCAACATAAGTAGCCTTCCTAAGAACCATGTTTATTACAGGCATACCTTGATAGTTTAAAAATGAAGTTTGATGTTATCTTATTGTCAGAAATCGGACCCCAGTACCCAGATCATCTGTCAGGTATCTTTCACGGTTACAGTTTTGATTATGTGTCATCCCCTTCCAAATGTGATGGGGTTGGGATCTTCTACAGGAATTCTCTCCGTGTAAAAAGTGTTAAAAAACAGGTTGTTTTCAGCTATTTAAAATGTCAGTGTTCTCAGTGTCAAGTGGAAGATATCTGAATTGAATTATTCGACGGTAAAAAATCTTTCACTGTAGTTTCCTGTTACCGTCATCCTAAAGGAAATATTGTACATTTTACTGAAGCCCTAGAGAAAAGTCTTGACCTTGTACCTACTTCCCAACTCTGTCTAGTCGAGGAGACATTAACATTAATGTGTTGAAAGTAGATGATCATCATAGTGTTAATGACTACGTGAATCTTATGCTTTGTAAAAATTTCATTCCAACCACAACGCTCCCAACTAGGTTAAGTGATTTAAGTTTTACTCTCGTTGATCATATTTTCATTAGATTACCTAAGAGCCTAGTCGGCAACAACATTTATTCAGTTAACTTCTGTACTGATATAAGTGATCATCTCCCGAATTTTTGTTGTAGTGAAAAAATCAGTAACTGTGATAAATGAATCAAGGACAGGCCTATCATAAGGTTCTACAACCAGAGTAATTTTGTTAATTTTGTAACACCATTAGAATCTGTTGACATGAGTTATATCTACAACAATGTGAACGTTAATTCCTCTTATAATAATTTTATAGATGTTCAGTATCACCATGATGTCTACTTCCCGCTTGTAAAAATGTCTCGAAAAAGGTTCAAAGACAAACCATGGATTACCTCTGGAATTAGAAAATCTATTTTACATAAGAATGTTCTTTATCGATGCTACATTCAAAAACCTACTTCTGTACTTAAAGCTAAGTTGACTTCTTATCGGCGTGTTTTGAATGGCACTATTCAAATTGCCCCAGCCACATATTATAGTAACATCTTAAAATCCTATCAAACTTCTTCCAAAAAGAGATGGTCTGTCATTAATTCCCTTATAAAAGGAAAAAGGAGTACTAGTGATTCTGTTTGCTCTATTGTGCACAATGGAAATTCCTTTTCTGACAACACTGATGTGGCCAATGCTTTCAATGATTTTTTCTCCTCAATTGGTAGCAAACGTAGGCAAAAGCTAAGTTTCCTACTAGTCCTAGTAAGTTTTTGGGTGATCCGTTGACACAAACAACATTTACTTCCCCTGCCACTATAGATGAGATGCTTAAGCTAATCCATGCTCTCAAGATCGGCAAAGCCCCAGGTATCGACTGAATCCCGGCTAAATTGTTTAAAGCAGCAGCTTACGTTGTAGCACCTGTCCTAACTCATATTTTTAACAACGTATGTCAGTCTGGAACCTATCCAGATGCTCTTAAGTCAGCGAAAGTCATTCCAGTGTACAAAAAGGGGGATAATAATCTTCCTGAAAATTACAGACCCATAAGCTTACTCTCCTGCATTAATAAGCTCCTTGAGTGTGTCATTGAAAAGCGACTCCGTAGTTTCTTCAATAAAAATAATGTATTATATGACTACCAGTTTGGTTTCCGGGAAGGACACCCAACATGCCATGCCTTACTTGAATCTGTTAATAATATACGTTCGCATCTCAACAATAATGTTAACGTACTTGGACTCTTTCTAGACTTAAAGAAGGCCTTTGATACAGTTGATCATGCTATTCTTCTAAAAAAATTATTTCATTATGGTATCCGTGGAACTTCCTACGATGTTTTATGTAACTATTTATGCAACGGAAAGCAGTGTGTTTATGTTAACGGGACCTATTCTGATCTTCTAGATATGTCAACGGGAGTACCCCAAGGTTCTGTGCTAGGGCCCCTACTTTTTCTTATTTATGTAATTGATGTTCATAATGCCGTTCCCTCTGTCTCAACTCGTTTGTTTGCCGATGATACGAATATTTTTTATTTGACCGTGATTGCTCTAAGTTAATCGAGAAAGTTAATAGAACCCTTTAGCTGTTAAAAGACTGATTTACGTCAAACAAGTTAAAACTTCATATTGGTAAAACGAACTTTACTATATTCCATGCTTAACGCTTCCGATCACCATTGTGTTGAAAACTTTTTATTTGAAGGTACTGTCATACATAAAGTTCTCAATACGAAATACTTAGGTCTTTTCATTGACGATGCTTTATCTTGGAAACCACACATAACTGAATTATGTAACTCTTTAACCAGGTTCATTGGATTTTTTTTATCACACTAGGGGGATTTTTTCAATTGAAACTGCTATCCAAGTATATTACTCATTTATTTACCCATGGATTTCTTATGGTATAGAGCTTTACGGTACAGCTTCGGCTTCGACTCTTCGTCCTCTCCAAACAATACAAAACAGGTTACTTAAGTTATTAACAGAAAAGCCAAGGAGGTACCCAACAAATCAATTATATGCTGATCACAATCTACTTAAAGTAACAGATATTCAATTTTATTGTATGTGTGGAATGATCTTTAAGTATCTTAATGGATCACTACCCATAGACGTAACTAATGTAATTAAACCTAAGTCGTTAAGCTCTCTACGCTATTACAACACGCAACAATAATCTATTCTACATGTCCCGTCATAATAGTGTACATGGTAAAATGTTACTTAATGATTACTGCTGTAACCTATGGCAAAGTCTACCAGATCACTTAAAGAAAATGAAGTCATTACGCTCGTTCCAAAAAAAAAACCTAAAAATTTATCTAATTAATAACTACATTCCCTACGTAGCTGCTCTATCTCATCTTCATCGTATAAGCAGGTCTTTTGGAAATATCTCTTGTCATCTTTTGTTTTTCTCTACTTACTTACAGTCACTAGCCTCGATAAACATTTATGTTTCTCTAGTGTCGAGCATAATTATTTTGTTAAGAGTGTATATTAAGCTATTGTATTGTTCATATGCGAAATAAATTTGAATTGAATTGAATTGAATCCATTTTGGTTCTCGACAATTGCACAAGGGCGAAGGAAGCGGGGTGGCAGTGCCCTCCCAGTGAAATAAGTGGGGCCGGGAGTATGCTCCAGCCCCCCACCCCACACTTTCCAACTTCTATTAGGAAATGACAAAAATTTGCAGAAATTTACATTAAAATTGTCCAAAAACGGTGGGCCAAATTACATCTATGGACCCTAAAATATCCACAAATTTTCCAAAGGCGAGGGGGACACTTGTTAGTCCTTTGGAAAATGTTTGGATATTTGAGGGTCCTTAGACCTCTCCCTAAGGACGGAGAAATGAGTTAAGGTTCAGCCCCCCCCCGTCTCGAACAGCTTCCAACGCCTCATTTCTTCCATCAATTGCTCATCCACCAGTGGGGAAATGCCTTCGTCTTGGCAGACGCAATTGTCTGTTTTACCTGGCGTATTGGCTACTCTAGTCTGCTGTTTATTGCAGTGTAGAAACACTAGTCAACCCATTCCGCATTGGGAGCGCAAAGTGTAAAGTCCAATTCATACTTACTCGGCGACCTCAATGCGGAACCGAAGTTTTCTCCGCAGCTTGTGTGGCGAGTGGGGTCAACAACGTTCAACTGTGCGCTTTGGATCTGTTTTGAGTGTAGATGACCGTTACAACCCGTTTCCAGTTTACGCCCGTACAATCCGTCCCCAATCCGTTCGACATAAACTGAATTCATATTCTTTTTTTTCGCTTTGCGCTTTCCTGACTTTCCCAATTTTTCCAATCACTGGAGTTAAATACATGGAGAAATGAATACAAATCCGGGGCAAAATAGTGAAAAATATAACACCATTTAGCCACTTTGACCTTGATTTCCGAATCCAGCAGGGTAGTGACGCATTTTTGCGGTTAACCTTAAGATACTGGGCATCCAT
>WURT03670425.1:5497-17431 GCA_009936505.3 Holothuria glaberrima | reverse complement strand
TTCTTTTCCATTTCAAGAAACACTGGTCAAGAAGCATAGATGCAATGACAAAGATCTTTCATGGAAAGTATGGTAATAGTAGGTGGATTTTTGAAGCTGTCAGGAATCACGGTCTACTGGCAGACCGGCTAATGAGTCGAAATTTTGTGTAGTCAGGACAAGGACCATGGTACGGAGCAGGTTCTACCGTTAACGTAGTACACGGTCCTGTTCAAGGACTAGCCTAGGCCTACTTGCTGTTTCGGAATATTGTTAATTTAAGAAGTCGGCTTAGCCTACCACTCCTCAATAAATTCCACTTAAATAAGAATAGGCCTAAGCAGTTTCTTCATTGCGGCATTCCACATATGTACACTTGAAAATGAACGCACAATGACTGGGTTTGCAAGTTCATGGACATTCATTGGTAAGTGTCTATGGAACAGTAGGCTACAGTATCTTCAAGTGATGCACTTGGAGTAATTATAGAATACAAGGCCACTAGAAGGTTGTATCTGAGCATCCAGATGCATGAATGCGAAGTCAAAGTTAGGGAAATTGCCTGAAAACACCACATCATTGATCCCGGATATCTTCGTTCATGAGGAACTTTCAGTGATTTTTTTTCTAAGTCCTCTGGAAGTATTTTTGGGTGGATGCTCGGGTGAATGAAATTTTTTGTAAATTTTATAACACAGTTCCCAACATCCCCAGGGTGGATGCATGGATGCTCAATCAGAATTTGGAAAAATTGGCAGTCCATAGGAATGTGTTGTTATATATACACAGAAAATGTTTGAAATTTTTTTAAGTCCATTCCAAGCATCCCCTGAGTGGATGCGCTGATGTGGAGTCAAAGTTTGGGCTGTAAGATAAATATGACTGATTTAAAAATAAAATGGAAATATGAATACAGCAGGTAAGTTTAATTTGAGAACCTGTCACCTGCACTTTTGCCAACTCTTTACTAGGACAAACTGCTACAAATTTAGTTTTCTCCCGAACACGGTCAGGGATTGGAACAGTCTACCTGTCTCATTAGTTGATGATTCTCTGCTTCAAAAAGACCCTGCCCAGTTCATTATTAACAACATTAGGGCTTGATACCTCCCGACGCAAGCGTGGTGAAGAATTGTCAATGTTGATGTGTCACCATACTCTGAAAGAAGAAGAAGAGAACGACTCATTGTTGTCCATTTCTTATTACTCTAAGAGCAATATTCTTGAGTGGATGCGCGGATGCTTGGATGCGGAGTGAATGATTTCACCAATCAGTCTTGGAGTGGATGTGGGGATCCTAGCATGCAGAGTCTAAGTTAAGGGTGCTAGCCTGTATAGATAGTGTCACATCGCATCTGCGCATCCGGGTGCTAGGTGATGTTCAAGAGTGGCCCTGTATTCTATAATTGTACCACACACTTTATATGCACATTCAGTTTCTCACACTCTCACAACAGGAAAGCAGCTAACGCATTTGTTTTCCGAGCATGCAGAAGTGTGCGTCAAATATTCTGTATAAAAAGCACAGAGAATTGTTTTCTGCAGAATCTGCTCATTCCCAATGTTCACGCAAGCCATGCTATTCTAACAGTGACATTTTCTGTGATGCTTCCCTATTATTATACGCACATCACCAAATGGAAAAGCGTGTAAGTACTGTATGTCAAATCCTCACTTCCGCCCTGATATTTGCGTCGCCATAAGGAGTCAATTTCCGTAATAGTGTAGGTATAGGTATAGTGTTTGGTATCTATGCTTATAATATCTTTGGGGGTGCCGGGGAATGCGTCCTTCTCCCCAGGATTTGGGCAAGAATTGTTTGTCAGGTACACTTGTGGAAAAAGAAGGGTAATCCTTTGGGGAAGTGCCGGTTTTCTTGGGCAGAAAACTGTTCAGGCGTGCTTTGAATACAAAATCCCAGGCTATTGACTACTGTAGGCTATTTCTGGGTGCTTATAGGCCTATACTGTAGATACAGTAAGGCCTACAATATAAGGAGAACAGAATAGCCTACAGTAGGCCTTGAAATTAGTGCATTGGCCCTAGTTATTCCTATGCATTGCTCTGCACCCAGTGGCAGCTTCCTTGTGTGGCAGCCAAACCATAACCAGCCCTTAAATGATGATCTGCCATATTAATAATAATGACAGTACAGATACTGTTGTAGTGTAGCCTAGGCTGCTGTAGGCAGAGAGATGGCTTGGACATTTCTAGCTGTGACGTGGAGTGTAATGTGCCTCTAGGCCATGTAACTTAATGCACAACCCTGTTCAAGGGCTAGGACATTTCAAGCTCACAATTTGTAAGGCTTAAAACTTGTACTGTACAGTATAAGTGCACACCTTATTGGAAAGTTTGTGTGTTATGCAGATAATCTATGTCATTCAGTTAATTCTTTGCCTTCCAATTTGGAGCTGTGACTTACCAACAGGGCTGAAATTTAGCACTCGACCTATCATCCGTGATGGGTTAAAAAAATACATCGGACAACCACTTTCTCTCTTTGAGCTAGGCCAATGAACGAATAGATTTTATTTGTAATCAAATAGTTCCCTACATTAGCAAGAAAGTATGTCTTAAAAATCCTTTTAAGAAGTGACATTGTGTCAATGGTGTGGACTAGCATCCATCATTGTACCATGGAAATAAAAATGGAAAAATGCAGAATTTATAATAAATGTTTGTTTTCTATGGCAGAGACAGGAAATACAATTGTTCATCTCTTGTTTGTTACTTTCATTTGGACAACCAAAAAATATTTGGGACAACCTAAATTTGGCTTCAGGTTGTCCGATAGGCAACCTGAAAATTTCCTTTAAAATCAGGCCTGCTTTCCAACCTTAATATACACAGTGTACATTATAATACAGTACAGTATGTCAATTTGTGGCTTGTAAATTAAGGATACTTAGTGGTACTGTAGCTAGCACAAAACTTTGGGGTATCATAAATGTACAAGTTTCCAGCACGGAGTACACAATCTTCCAGTGTTTACTAGGGATGGGCTGTATACCGGTATTCACATAAATACCGGTACCAGTAGTACCAGTGATGAAAATACCAAAGATTTTTGTGTGCTAACTATTACCGGTTTTTGATAAAAGGTACAGTACTTCTTTTTTATTCCAAACGAAAATAACTGTACCACTTAATTTATGTCATGATGTGATATGATTACAATATTTTGCACAAATATCTCTCCCCCAAAAATGAAATCTTTCTTATCAACTGACAAGGTATAGACAGCCTGGCTGTAATTCCATCATGTCAGCTTGTTATTATGTTTTGTGTTAAGTCAAGCCCTTTCCTTAGGCTTTGGGTTCTGTGTTTCGGGTTCACACCATAATACGGCCAAGACACTTCCAACAATGAGTTACAAGTCGGTACTGTTCACAATACCAGATCTGGGTAACCAGTGGTACCGGTACCAAAATTTTGTGGTACCGTCCATCCCTAGTGTTTACAGCGCAGGATTGCAGGAATCCCACAAAAAATTGAGACTCCCCCTGAAAAATAATTCCCGCAGTGTGTTTGGTACAAAGAAATAAAACAGTATAAAGCAGCACTTGAAACATTTCAATTAAATACAGAAATATTGCGAACATTTTAAGAAAGACACTAAAAACAGAACAAAATTTCATTCAGTAATTACATCATTCCAATACCCTGATTCACTAACTCAGCAAACCTCTTCCTTTCGTACAAGACATCGCAAAGTCGATTCAACAGGCAGATTCCTGTTATGAATAATAACACTATTGGCAGCCATAACTTATGAGTATCACACATATTTTAACTGCCCCCCATATTTTTAAAATCCCCACTAAAAAATTAAGCAGGGGGAAATCTCCCCCCCCCCCTCCAGATTTTTGGTGCTAGTGTAGACACTGCAATCTTCTTCGACCATCATACTGTACACAAGGTAAGAAGATTTTGTTTTGATGGAAATGGCATGTTTAAAACATTAAAAAAGTGGTAGTTTGTAAGGTTTGACAAAAGGAAATGTTTTGTTCAAGTTAGTAAGAAAAATTATATAAAGACTGATCTGCACAATTATGAGCATAATTGTATCAGGTACTGTACCTTACTAATGGTTATCATGTACTTGCATGGAGACCAATTTAACAGTTATTTTCTTAATTTCATATTACTTGACAGATTTGTTGCCTATACTGTAGTTGCTGAATATAGCCTAGCTGGTACAGCAAACCAATGCATCACCATGCAGCAGGCAGCTTCAAAGAACACGCTCCTCTTCAAGTCCAGGTCACTGAATATGAACTTTGACCTGTCAAGATCTGACTACAAAGCTATTGAAAACATTGGAACAGGTACTGTATGTACCAATAAGATTTTACACTCCTGCATCCATTCTTATTTCAGTTGCTTTTTTGTTACATTCAGGCTTAAACATTTCAGAGTTGTGGCAATTTTATGTATTACTGCTATCATATCAACCTGATGCAATGTAACAAATATGATCATGCATTTTTGTTTAAGTGTTTAAACAAAATTGTTGCAATGAAGGAAGTGACAACAGTGTTCAATTCTAACTTTAGTATGCTTAAAACAAAACTGTAAACTCTCAGATACAGGAACAGTTTATTTCTTGCTGATGCTTCACGTATAAATATTAATGTTACCTAGGATTTTTTAAAGTTAATGTTATTTTGAAGAGGGGGGGGGGGGAGGAGGCTTAACCAAAAATGGGCTGTGTATGTTGCTGTTAGTTTCACGTCACACAAATTTGTTGAGACCCACACAATAGCTTTGTTACAATTTAGAGGGAATGCTCTTTTGTCCTGTTGGAACGATCCATCTGCAAAAAAGATGTTAGAAATCCTCTAACTTAAGCATCACAGTTTTTCAAAAGTGTTTGAGTGGAGGAGGGGGGCATACTCTAGCATAAACTAGAGATACTTCAAGTCTGAATAACATACTGTTGCCCTAGAAGCAAGGGATCTGGGGCTCACTGAAAGGACCCTAGAAAAATGTTGTGTCCAGGTGATCTGTGGTGTAATCTGAGGCATTTTCCCATGATTTTAATCCATTACAGTAAACGGCAATTTCCTCCATTTTCTAGTTTGATTTCATTGAACCAACTATTGTTCAATTGTTTGTGAAATCAAACATTTGCCTACTAAATTTTATTGGGGTTATGTAAAATAAGTTGAGGGAGGGGATGATCCTCTCCACTTCCAAAAGTTGTGAGGGGGGAACATCTCTCTATCCTCCACCTGTTGATGCCTCTGCCTCTATTTTAGTAAACAGGAAGTAAACTTACCAGTAAAAGTAAGATTACCTCAGTTCTTCTGATATGATTACTAGCGTTTTTCTGAAACATACTCAACGTAGCATCTATTGTGCCACACAGCCCAGCATGTGGTTAATACACAGACAAAACCAGGTCTTGAATTGAGTGATGGTAGTGGGGAAGCAATTATCCTGGAGCAAATCAGTAGTGGGAGTGGAGTTTCTTAGAAGGGGCTGAGCATCTGAAAATTTAGTCAAAAATAAAGATTACAATGCTTGCATCCCATTTTGGGGGTAATCAGACTCGCACCTACTCCACATCACAGAAACTGATGTTTAGGCACCAGGCTGAGATGGGTTCCTTCTTCGAAGAATAACCTTATAAGTTATTAGAGTAAAAAAAATTGATATTTGAGGATACACTTTCATGGTCATGAGACAAGTTTTCTGCTCTACAGTACGGTATGTGTGAAAACATGATTTAGGAATTAATCAGCTTACAGTATTAGTGTCCTCCAGGAGGGGTTTTAGGGGGTGAAAATTGATGCCCCCTTGAAATAGCGACCGCCCCCCTAAAAAATCTCGCCCCTACAAAAACTCCCATCATCCTCTGAAAAAAGTTTACAATAAATAGGCTACTGCTATTTCAATTGTAGGCCTGATGGTAATGTTTGATAAAAATGTCATCATTAAGCATCTCAGTTCAATTATCAAAAATTTCTGGGGAATTTCTGGAATTTCTAACCATCCCCCGGAGTTTGCTTTGCAATCGTGCATGTGCTTTGCATAACGCCCCCTCCCCTTCTCTCTCCTCTCTTGAAAATCTGTGGAGAACACTGAATTCATAATACTAGAGAGTCAGGTTTATATTTGAACTTCTGAAAGCATTATGATAATTTAGTGATCAATAACTTGGTGGTTATTCGAAGTGACGTTCATATTTTGCCACCAAAGAATAAATCTAAGAACTTAGGAGTGTGGATTTACACCATTTGGCTTTTTTTCTTGGAAATTTGGAAAACTTAAAGTTTAATAGGACTTTTATGCCAGTTATTTGCCTTGAAACAAGTCTAACAAACTGCTTGTCACTTTATTGCCAGGGGTTCCTGCATTGCTAGTTTTGTTGTCAAAATAGTGTGGTATTCCATTGTTGAATTTGTAGGTCAATTCTCCAGTGTATATTGGATAGTATTGTGTTTCCATTGCATTAACATAGCACAGGCAGAAAAGAGCCTGAAGTGTTTTTTACCACTCACTCAGTCTTAAACAGTAAACCCTGAAAATAGCTTTTTCTCCTATTATTGCATACAAATGTGAAGAAATGATTCATAAGCTATAAAAGCAGGTAATTTCTGTCAGAATGTTATTTCTTGATAAAAAAGTTGCCTTACTATACAATACCTTGTTACTGTATGTTTGTAATGTGCATATAACCTATTTATCTTTACTAATAAATTAGGATTTTAAAGGAATCAAAGTAAAGTGTATTAATTTAATTCAATTCAATTCAAATTTATTTCTCATATGAATGAGATACATTAAAAACATCTTACATAAACAAGTATTAATGACATATGAAGGACACTAGAAAAACAGAAACCTGTCAGCAAAGCTAGTGGCCGTTGAAAAATACAAACCAAACTATACACACAATAAGGGGGAGGAAGGGCAGTGCTGTCACAATGTCATTCAGTACAGTATGTATGAGGTAGTATCTGCTGATTTTTATGTGTTTTGTTGATTCTTCCAGAACTATGATGTCTTCTCATTTCTTTATTTTGCATATTTCCATAGGCGCTTATGGTGTGGTTTGTTCTGCCGTCAATGTTAAAAGTGGCAAAAAGTTTGCCATAAAGAAAATACCAAATGCCTTTGAGGAGATCATCACTGCTAAAAGAACGTTCAGAGAATTGAAAATCCTGCGTCATTTTGATCATGAGAATGTAATACATATTCATGAGATTCTGATGCCTAGGGAACCTCTGAGTGAGTTTAAAGATGTTTATGTTGTTATGGATCTTATGGAAAGTGATCTTCATCAGATTCTTCATTCTAACCAACCATTCACCAATGAGCACACTCAGTACTTCCTCTACCAAATACTTCGAGGTCTGAAATACATTCATTCAGCTAATGTCATCCACAGAGATCTCAAACCGAGCAATTTACTTGTAAATGAAAACTGTGAATTGAAAATTGGAGATTTTGGAATGGCAAGGGGTGTATCATCAAAGTTGGATGCTCAGAAGAAACTTTTTATGACCCAGTATGTTGCCACCAGGTGGTACAGAGCTCCAGAACTCTTGTTTTCAGCTTTTAATTACTCTCAGAGTGTAGACATGTGGTCAGTAGGGTGCATATTTGCTGAGATGCTTTCGAGAAAGCAGTTGTTTCCAGGAAAGCATCCGATGGACCAATTAGTTTTGATCGTCAACGTTTTGGGCATGCCCCCGGAGAGTATGCTGCAGAGTTCAAACAGCGATCATATCGTGTCATTCTTCCACACTCGCTTTGGAGGCAAGACTCCTGTTGGCTTGGCATCAAAACTGAAAACTGCCAGTCCTACAGCTCTTTCTCTGCTTTCCAAAATGTTGGTATTTGAGCCAGAAAAGAGAATATCAATTGAAGATGCCCTGAAAGATCCATTTGTGGTAAACTATCACGATCCCGATGACGAACCCATCTGTTTGCCGAAGTTTGATTTTTCATTTGATGATCAGCCTATGACCAAGGAACAAATTCGTCAGCAGGTTGGTAAAATGATTCTCAAGTACACAAGAAAAAAAATGAGTTCTTTCAAATTTCCTGGGGGTGGGGCAATGTTGTCAAAAGCTGAACAGCCCTTGAGTCCAATCAGCAATGTGACTCCTGCATCAAGTAGCTCATTGGGTCCAGCTAATAAAGTCCTTGGTGGTGAAAAGGAGATCAAAGAAAGTAGTGAGAAGCCCTCTGCCAGTCATGGTAAACTTCCTGATACCAAAATATTTGAACCTGAAAAACCATCTTTTGTGAAACCATGTACCCCTCCGTCTGTCCAGGGGCCTGGAAAGACAGATTCATTATCAGTGTCCCCTGGACAAGTTGTGACAGATGTGGAAATGAAGAGTGCCAGGTCAGCCTGCAATGAGGCTGTTAACAATATACTCTCTATAGCAGCAAAAACACAGACTGAATCTGGAGGGAAAGTCGACATTGAAATGAAAAGCGCTAAGAAAGATGGGAGTGAGGGCAGTCTTCAAGTACCCGGAGAGGCAGCAGAGGATGTACAGATGCTCAGTGCAAAAGGAGACAAAGACAAAGGTAGTATAGAACTGAAAGAGGCTACTTCAGGGTCGGGTGAAAAAGGACCAGGGGGTGGGGATTCAAGTGATCCCAAGACTAGCTTGGGGAATCTGGAAACTGCTGACCAAGGCTCTGTTTTCAAAGGACAAATGGGGGGACCTGAAGACACAAAGGCTCTAATCAAAGCAGCTTTGAAGAACACCGTCCTAATGAAAAGCAAAATGAAGAAGGAACGACAAGGTTGGTTGAAAGTTTAGTACCTCCCTTCACCCTCATATATGCTTAATACTGCAGTTTGAGCAAGGTCACTTTTGTGCACAGACATTTGATCCACTTTTATGTCAATTTTATTTGTGAACTGCTGCAGAAATTCATAAGAAGTTGAGTTTAAAAGAACAGGCTAAGCACAAATCATGTTTTGATATGTTAGAGGTGTACTTATTCTAAGCAAGCACATATTACACCATTACCCAAACACTAATCAGCACTTTTTGGGTTTTTTCTTCAAGCTTTACAACCAGATTTCTTCTCCATAATTCCATGTTATCAGAATTTGAATGCATGAGAGACATGGGAATTTTGAAAACTTCAAATTCTTCATGGGGAAGTCATATCCCTATTACATAACTGCAAGGTCAACACAACAGACTGAAAAAACAAAGGAAAGAAAGCTTTTCTCATCAATGTGCGGAAGTGATTCCATATAACCTCTGCTTGCCTCACGCTCACTTTGGGTCACAAATGTAGTACTGTAACTCTGTTTGCTGATATCTCAAGTACTACATGTCCAAGTTCAATGGAAGCTTTATCAAATGGCATAGATTTTCAGTAGTTCCTCTTTCACACACGAAAATTAATTTTTGCTTAAACACTTCCTTTAACCAATCAATAATGCCTCCTGATATAGCAAATGAAAGAGAAGCAAAATTTATACATTCTGGTGAAGTTTTTATCCCTTTCTAATTTGTGGTTTATGAGATATTAGAAGACTTACTGTAACAAATAAAAGTGAATCAGCAAGTAGGAATGACATTTCTTCATATCGCTTTATAGCAAGCTTTCATTTTGTCAGTTTTGCAGCCTGTTATTTTGACTTTACGGTAGGGAATAAGTTTGGCTCGGAGAATGTCAAGTTTGCAAATTTTATATTTAATATTCCTGTGCCTCACAGTACAAACAACTTCTTAAAGAATTCTGAATTGTTGTGTCAGGGAGTAGGAGTATCAATGGAGATATTTACAACGTGGGTGTAAATACATACAGTACCTGTACTGGCAGGTTTAGACAAATTAAAAGAACCTTTGAAAATTGTGTTTGGGTGAAACTCAAGCTTACAGTTTTATGTGAAAGCATAATGTTGTGAGAAGCATATTTACACAATAAGTTTGGTTAATATAGACCAGTGATCTGTCAGTAATCAGTTTGCATAACTGAAGGAAATGTTATCAAGTGATATATGATGAGTTTGAATGTAGTAGCAACTAGAAGCAACTACAGATACAATTTCAGGGCTCTATACTTTTCTGAAACTCACTTGCCAAGGTGGATAAGCAACCTCTAGAATCCACATACGCCAGCAATTTTTTTTCACTTACCACTTGTGGTTTGGCAGACAAATATTGATTTCCCACATGGTTGTGTACAGTCACACAGGTGACAAACAATCCTTGAAATTGTTAAACAATTACTGGATTGCTCCCTTCATCCATCAAGTTGGAGATGAAAATTTTTTACATGTTTACAGTTATAAACAGTGTGTTAATCTAAAGGTTCCCAACTCAAGAGTCTGGGGACCCTCAACATTTTTTTGAAGAGTGGTGTGATTTGTGTAATGAAATTTTTTAATTCCATTCCTTCAAACTGTGCTAAAATATCTTTTCTTCCTACTTCAAATTTTGAGATGTGAGTTACTACAGTAGGCCTTTTTGCCTGTTCAGGCTTCCCTGGAAAATCTTTACTCCCCCTGGGCAATCAGGCAAGTGTTAATGTAGAGCCCTGAATTTATTTTTTGGGGGGTGGGGGGAGGGGGACTTACTACAGTATATTAAACAACCTCTTTAAATTTTCTCTCTGTTTCAAAGAATTCAAGACCCAGGAAGTAAGACCTAGTAGGAAAATGTCATTGGCCCTCAGCAGACAACGAGAAAGGGAAGAGAAAAGAAGACAGCGTCAGAAAAGGGCAAAAGATAAGCAAAGGAAATCGAAAGGTAGCTCCAGTGAGAAGGAAAACCAAGGGCTATTGCTGACGACAGAAGACAGAAATTTGTTAGAAAAATGGAAGGTGATGCAGAGGGATGACTCTAAAAAACTTCCCACAAGAGTGGTATCAACGGAAGATACTAGTAGCTCTGTTATCTGTGGTACATCATCATCATCAATTAACCAGGCAAGCTCTCAACATTCACAAGTGATGGTCGGTCTTAATCCTTCCGGTCAAGGACTTAACACAGCTGCACAGATAGGACATCAGGGGGTTCTTCTTACTCTCGGGAATACCTCAGTTTTACCTAATAATGGACAAAATTTGATTATTTTACCGGTGGATTCTGTCTCTGGTAGTCAGACCTCAACGTCAGGAGTGAGTAGTTTCTTAAGCAATACAGGAGGGGTTAGTGATCCTCCCACAATGCAAAATTCTCAGCAAATACTCACCTTTACAACTCAGAATGTCCAACCAGTGACAACAGTCCACAATCCTGTAACCACAATGGGACCTTTGGGGCCAGTTTCATCATATCAAGATGATCAGCCACAAACAAAGCCAGAAAGCCTTCCTTCCTCCAGTGCTCTTTCAGATATAACCTCTCTCCTAATGGACTCTCCCACTCTAAAGTTGAGCCCTAAAAGTGTGTCAGAGGATGTCTTTCTTGGTGCAAACAGTAATGATAAACCAGACCCACCCAAATATGGAACAGGGTACAGGTCTGATGCATATCAAGGAACCCCATCACCTCCTTCCTTCCTCTCAAAAAGTGGGATAGACAACTCAGCATCTCATAGTTCAAGTGGTAAGTTGTTTTGTTAACATATTATTTCAATATTTTTTGTACTACTGAACTTCAATGTGTAGTTCCAGATTTCTGCCATAAGCCAGCTGGGATAGCTGCCTGACTCATAGGTGGGATTCTACAGTACCTCCCGATAATTTTTCTTAATGATGGCCACCTTACAAAAAAAAAAAAAAAAAAAAAAAAAAAAATCCACAAAAAGGGTTCCACTTCCCCTTAAACCCCTTTCAGGATGGTCTATCTCCAGGAGGGATAAAATGACCCTGGTACTTATTTGAAAAGTTTTGGTGTTTCCCTTCACCATTTTACTTGAAGCTTGTAAAAGTAAAGATGCTGTCCTCTTTGTATTTTAAATTTTGATTTGAATCAAGAATAAGACGCAAATGTTTTAACTTATTGCAGGGGTTCCTCT
>WURT03670424.1:0-37119 GCA_009936505.3 Holothuria glaberrima | reverse complement strand
GTGAAGTTTCAGGAGTGGGCTCAAACTGGACTTTGAATCGGAACCTATTCCACTAATATGAAAGTTACAAAGATGAAGTTTATATTGTTGTTGGTGCGCAGTTTAATACATAAATAGTCGCACACTGTCAACTGTTTTACAAGGTGGGTCAGATAATGAAACTGGCTTCTAAAAATAACCTCATCTCATAAGTTCACATATGCCTGTAAACAGTATAGTATGCAAAAGGATTTGTATAATGTGACACATAATGTCAACAGCTGGACTCGGAATTGACCTGGAATTTGGTACACCGGAATTGGAACGGGCTCGATCGGAATCAGAAGGTGCTAGAATCGGCAGTGGTCCCGAATGTGGCCTCTGTAATCAGAGGCTCGGAATTTAGGCTAGATGGGCTCGGCTACAGCCTTGGAGCATAGGATGTAAGTAACTAAACAAAGACGGTAACATGAGTGGTACAAGAGGTACAGTACAACTTACGTGTATTATATTGGTGCAAATTGAATGAATAAATTTCAACTTTTCATATCTTACTACAAGAATGTCCTGTGAAGATTGAGTTGGACCTATGGCAGGCCCGTGGCCAGACAAGGTACTGAAGGGGAGGGGGAATGGTTTCCAGGGGGTGAAAAAATTTTCAGGGGGCCAAATGTGTAAAAATGTATTAAGTCAATGGCACCTTGAAACTTCTCTAGAGGGCGAAAAATTTTCAGGGAGCCAAATGTGTAAACATGTATTCTTGGCTACGGCGTGACCCATAGGGGACTCATTTTTCGACCTTTGTGTGAACGTTATTAAATGTTAGACTACATTAAGGCACATTTAAAGCGAATTCGGTGACAGAAAAGACAATTATGACCTATTTTAGGGCGTGTCATTGACTTTATTGGGTCTCTCAATGTCAATTCCAGATTTCATGAAGTATCGAGCCCGTTTTTCACTTCAAATGAAGAACATCTCTCCATATAAATACTATCTCGAGGCAACTGCGATCGAAAGAAACCTGAGGAGAAGGTAACTCTTCCCGACAATGTGGTCTCCTCCGTTCAGTAGTGTCCAGTGACGCTTTGTCGTTGGTGCCACTTACGGAGTGGGTTAGAACGCTGGAAAATATGTCCCAACTGTTTCTTTTGTCCTAGAAATCGAAGTAGAAGGGAGAAAAACGATCATACCTAGCTGACCTTGTCCAAGCGCTCAGCTTTCAGAGTTCAGACATCTGCACTATAGGTCTGTCATACGTGGCTCCGTCCTAGATTGGATGGTGTTAGAGCCCAAGCTTCGGCCTTTGGCAAGCCCTTTGCATCGACTGTCTCCACGTTCTCAATTGCTTCAGTAATTACAGTCTGTACTCTTAAGGGTGACGTTTGTAAAGGGTACAATGTCAGCTCTGTAGTCAGGAGTTTATCACGAGGGAATTTTCAGTTTCAAATGACCCATCAGTTCGGAGGACCTTTTGAATCCGCAAAGCGCTCCTCCCAAAGGTGTGAGGTCCAGGGTGCGTCTGATGTGGTCCATGGTCAACCCTCTATAGTGAATGAAAAGAGGAAATTGAAGGTCTGGCGTATTTACAAAATTGTGGGCATTAGACTGAAGTATGTTTATAAACTATTCTTAAAATGGTATTGGATGCATGCGATCTAAACAGACCACGAAAATTACACCTGACCAATTTGTTTTTGTAAGAGATTTAATGTAATGTTCAATCGTTTGGTGACGCGTAGATTTTGTAAGTGATAAGTATAGATAATGGGTTTGCATACGCTTTAAGAGAACAATTAGTTTACTCCGGCTGTCCCGCTTGAAGAAGTAACTAATTATGCCACACAGGGAAGGGTGCGCGCAAAGCGGCTGAAAAATAACATTTTAAAGTATTTTCGGAAAGTGTAACCTCATTTAACATCCCATCCTAGTTTCTCTTCATTTGGTTCCATTTTTTTTATTACGAAACCTTCGGCTAGATTTCTGTCAAAGAAGGATCGAGGGAGTAGGGCGGCTCGCCATAGGGGCACGGAGAAAGGGGAGGGAGAGTGTCCTTCAAAAGTTTGCAAAGTATGGTCTTTTAAATCTTCAAAAAATGCAATTCGAGATTGTTTACATAAATAGTATTTCTAAATTTGGACGAAATCATCCCTTCTGTATCACACATGTGATGTATTACTTATGAAGTTGTGTTTACTATTGCAAAATTTCTGCGTAATTGTCAAGTATGTATTTCGTGGTAATTTCAAGATTCAGCCTAAGTTTCTGAGTCAAAAATTTTAACTTTCCAAAAAAGTGAATAGCAAAACGTTTATTTGGTAAACTCACTCAATACTTAACCACAGATGGTCGTGAAAGTCGTTTATTAGTCCTCTAAAGCCATACATGGCCGGTGTGTGTGAGGATTAATGTAAAATGCGAGAAAATTGAATTCCAAGCTGTATCCGTGTCTATCGATGTCTGATCAAACATGACTTGGCTACAAGTTTTGAAGTCACACCCAGTCAGTTATCAACTTAATAGAGTAGAAGCAGTGAATAGAAGAAGTTGGAGGGGCAGAAGTCGTGTTTTGCAAGAATTTTTAACCGAGTTGCAACCGGTTAAAAAGTGGGGAACCTCCGGTCCGTGAGACGTCCATTTGGTCCGCCCGGGAGGCAGTATTCATGAACGTAATTTCAGTAACACTTGGAATTCAGTATATAATAACTTTATCTACCAATTATCCGGTATAGGCTAAATACACTATTTGATGCCGCTTCTAGTACTCTACTTCGCAGGTTGCACTATGTAGCATGCATTGAAAGCATGCCTTTACACGTATGGAAAACTATGCGAAATTTATTTCGTTCGCACCGTATCAGTAACGGTGGATTCCATGGATTAGACCCAATTTGGCCTCCCAAGAGTGGGTTTAAAATTAAAGAAGTAATTAACTTTTCAATGTAATGCGAAGATTAAACATTAAAGTGCCTTCAAAAATATTTTTGGTGCGCTTCGCGCGCTTATTAATTGCTTGTTTGCTACTATATATACTTCAGACATTACAAATGGACCTGCCATTAGTGTGAGCCAAGGTATTTAAATCAAATGATAACATCGGGATACATGTAGTCTGATTGACTGCGCATTATAATGTCATCTACAGAGTGTAACAGTAATGCTGGAGTTAATTCCCCATAATTTTGCAGACACTTCAGAGCTTTCGGAGATTACTAGGTACAAACCCATTATACGTATTGATCAGTAATCCACGACCAAAAACAGTTTTACTCCGTTGTCACTTGGCCAGATTAGCATATAGGTACAGATTTTGGTCAGATTTTGGTCAAAGTTTGATTCAAGAAGCGGACAGGGGCAAACACCGTGCGTTATTCTAGATTATATAACACCTTATTAATTTCTCTACATCTGATTGGAGGATTGGTTGTCACACGTTATGGATTATTCGGTACTAACCCACTGTCGTGGGTTAGTGTATACTAACCCACGGCGATGACGTCAGCCATGGGGGTACGTACAATCAAATTTTGATCAAATCTATGATTTTAGAAGTTACTTAGATAGGTGTTATATAAAACAAATAACGAATGTTTTCCATTCGTGCGATAGTATGAATAATTTCATTCGTTGAAAGATAGAACGTTCTATTGAACTCGGCCTAGACTCATTGAATAGATCATTCAATCTTTCAACTCATGAAATTATTCATACTATCGCACTCATACATTCATTATTTGAACACTAAAATTATATAAAACCTTATTAATTCCTCTACATCTGATTGGAGGATTGGTGGTCACATGCCGTGCGTGATTCGGTACTACCATCACGATTGTGGTGCACGACCGTGGGTTTAGTACGTACTAACCCACTGTCGTCGGTTAGTATATACTAACCCACGGTAAGAGTCAGCGATCATTGCAGTACGTAGCCTACGTACAAGCGTGCCGCGACTGAAAGTCACTGCAGCATTGTGGATCGTACATTGTATATCGTACGTAATACGTACATATAAACACGCAGCTAGCAGACGACAAACACGAATCCATAGTGATTCCCATATCGTGCAGTTGGATTTATTGGATTTACTGTTGATTTTCACTTGTAAAAATGACTCGCAGGAGAATTTAAGAGAATATTTGAATATAAGTTTGACCTAATCCTATTTTTTCGTATAGGCTAGGACTGTGTTCTAACGTTAGACCTAAGTTATGCCCTATCCTCCCCTTGCATCAAATTTTGACCAAGATATTTGCGTATCAGGAATTAAGGTGTTATATAAAACAAATAAAGAATGTTTTCCATTCGTGCAATATTATGAATAATTTCATTCGTTGAAAGATTGAAAGTTCTATTCAACTCGGCTTCGCCTCGTTGAACAGAACGTACAATCTTTCAACTCATGAAGTCA
Source organism: Holothuria glaberrima (assembly GCA_009936505.3). Taxonomy (NCBI): domain Eukaryota; kingdom Metazoa; phylum Echinodermata; class Holothuroidea; order Aspidochirotida; family Holothuriidae; genus Holothuria; species Holothuria glaberrima. The sequence goes on along the minus strand of WURT03670424.1, from coordinate 32,729 downwards.
TTCATACTATTGCACTCATAAACATTCATTATTTGTATAATAATAACCACACTCCTACTGTACTATCCGGAGCGGACAATTGATATAGCAGAGGGAAGGAGGGAGAGAGGGGTCTTCCGAACCTCTCTGAATACGGACTTGATTTCGCCCTAAACAAAATTTCTTAGAGCCGTTCATGTCTGTATTATATCCTACCCACTCATTTTGGTGAGGGTGATATACAGCTCCAGCTTTCCGAAATGAAGATTTTGCTAGATTGATTTGAAACTAAAAAATAATTTATATTTACTTTTGAACTACTTTGCAATTCTAGAATACATGCATGTTAACTCTGTGGGACATTAAAATTCACTTAGCTTGCATAACTTACAAAGTGGATGTACGTCTTGGTAGCTCCATACGCCTTTATGCAGAAATGTTCATCTCAAAGTGAACACAACTGATGAACCACCAGTAACTTGGTTTACACTAGGGGTAGGAAACCTCCTACCCGCGAGACCATTTGATCCGGGCCGCAAAGCAATTCAACTCAGAATCACTGTAAAGTAATTAAAATAGCCTGTTGCGCCCTCGCTATCTAAGGCGCCGTTGGCAAGCGAGTGGATTATGATTTTCAACACCACCCGTCAGAGGCAATAAGTTCCCCATCCCTGCTTGACGAAAATTTGTGATTAAGCTGATAGTTGCAAACATGTGGCTTAAAATAATTTCTTTTCGGGAAGGAGAGGGGGTATTGCGTCCATATGTCCTCTCTGTGGCTATGTGCCCTGGTGCTGTTATACTCTAAAACAGGCACGTATGCCTCCTGCCAAGCTGCATGTTAGGTAAAAAATATCCAAGTTGGTCACAAAATTACCCTCGCAGAGTTAACTGTTCCTAAGTAATGGGTACTTTTGTAACCAACTTGGGAATATTTTTTCTACCCAACAGTTTAGCAGGAGTCATACGTAACCAACCTGGGTAAAAGTTTACCCAACAGTTTTTAGAGTGTATATGACAAATTATATCTTAAATCCACTAGGTCTATCGAAGGATGAGATGGGTACCAGTCAAGTCTCCCCTAGCAAAGTCGCCCTGACAGTCTCCCCTAGCAAAGTAGCCCCTGGAAAAGTCACCCCCTGACAAAGTCTCCCTTCCCGACCGACAAAATCGCCCATTCGCAAAGTCGTCCCCGGAAAAATTTCATTATAGACCGTCGGAATGCAGCAACATCTTGGCCAGACTCGTAACGACGATGTCTGTAGGATTTAAAAAAGTTTAGTTCACTCTCTTATTTCTCCCAAAAGAAAATGTTTCGGCGTGTTTAACAGTGTCATTGACGACCTGTAGTGGCCCTGTATTCGTTTATATAAATCCCAGGGAACACGCGACGGGCTTTGTTGGTAAATGTTCTCAAGTGTTTACGCGGGTGACATCGGTTTGCTTTCCACTTGAGAACGACTCGGATTAAGGTTTAACACGTTTGAAGTCGAGTGGTCCCTAAACAAGGACCAAGGTCTCGAAAATATAAATAACTTTGATAGCTATAATGTCAGAGCAGACCCTAAAAGTCCAAAGGAGGATTATGTCCATATGTTTGCTTGCTGTGTCTTGATTAAACTTCAAGAGGAGCCGAGGCATAAGTGGGTCAGAGGGTTGACGTCGCCAGTGACTTCACATCAAACAAGAATTACGAGAGAGGTGGTGTATTTAGTAAAGAGCTATTAATTAAACAAGTAATGATTATTTATCTATCGACTTAATCATTTCATGAAAAGATAAATTATAAGAGGTCACTAGGTGATTAATGTTGATATCTACAACTTTGAAAGATGTACGGTGTGCGCTTGGGTAACTGTTTTCATTCTGTGAAATTTTCTTCAAGTTCCCGCCGTCAATTCTTTTGTGGGTTTTATGAATGTTCTCTTGGACGTGCATGAATTCGTAGTAACTTATCTTTCAATATAGCTTAAAGAATCTTCTGAGTATTTATTTTACTGAACTGAATCAATGGAAATGAGATAGGTACGCGGATTGTACAGTAAAAATGTAAATTAATGACGTGTTATGAAGAGGGCGTCGTTGTCATCACTGGGACTCGTACGTTGTTCTTCATCGGTGGTCATGGAGTGATCGTATTACGTACTGTTTTTACTGTTAGCAATTAGAAGGAGCTGTCTAATTACAGTCCATAAAGCTTAGATATTCCATCTTTGAGATATATGTTTTAAGATCATTTGTTAATTGTTTGGATTTATAATTTTTGCAAAACTTTCCTTGATCTTCACTTTCCGTGTGAGCATGATTTAGCCTGCAAGTTTAAGGGAACTTTTTTCAATGCATCCCAGTAAAGTGGATGCTTAAAGTCCTTTCGAGAGAGTCTTCACTGAAACATGAAACATTGGAGCACAAAGATAACATAACAGTTGAAGAATGTAACAGGAAATTAATTGAAAAAAGTTAATAATTCATCATATTGTAAGGTTGAAGAGGAATATCTGGTTGAGAAAATTTGAAAATGCCGGAATTTTCGGCAGATTATCTACCGGGGATGATCCCTGATAGTTATGACTCTGTTTCCTTACATTCAGAAGAGGCTGAACGGATTATCAATGGTGAGAACGAGGATTATGAAGATCCTTCACAGATTAATGAAAGTAACAGTAATGGAATGATATCCGTGAAGAAACAAAAATTGTTGAAATATGTGGAAGATAATATCATTGGTCATTGGACGGGGTTTACTGGTCCCTTCGGCAGGAAACGAGGTAAGTCAAAATTTGAGTGCTTTTTCTCTCTTAAACCTTTAGATAGAGTGTAAAGTCCCTCTTTTAGAGTGAGATGAGCAGCGACCGATCTAAATTTGGATTGAAAGATTTCAATCCAAACAGAGTCATTCTCACTCTTTTGGAGTTAATATTCAGTCTTAATTTTAGATCCGTCCCTACTTTCACTCTTTTGGATTCAGAGAATTGGCAAAAGTGGAATGCTCTTTTCGAAAAATCTTCCCCGAGTGGAGATACGACAAAAGGAAACACTGTACTTAAAGGGACTTATAGCGTTCATAATACGGAATGTTTGGTTTCATTTAAACCATGATTTATGTAATTCGGCGTGATAGATGATTCAAAGTTAGGTAGCTGGGTAACTTACTTTTAAGAAAGGTTCTAACAGAAAGAAATCTGCTTTTGCGGCTGACAAAATATTATTCTTATCCAAATTTTCCACTTTTCAAATGATACACTCTTGCAAACTTTGCAATCTTTTTACCATGTAATATTTTCGGACGAAAAGCTATTGTTAAGGGTTTGATGGTGGCCAGAAACGATTTAATAATTAGAAAAGATATTTTTGTCTGTATGATGTTGATGCAAGGTGAATTCAATATATTCCTTCAACTGGAAACCCCAGCAAGACTTGTGAAAGACATCGCCAAAGAAGACGACTATGTCATTATATTTGCCATGTCTTTAATAAAAATTTGTTAAGAAATATAGTGCAAGATTTATGCTGCATTGACATCACAGTTGGCAAAACTTTGATCTGTTTGTGTGAAAAATGCCATCCACGTTACGACTAATGGGTCTAAACAATGCTTTTAACTTTACGTTCACCTTTGGTTTTTGGAATAGTAAACAGACAATCTTAATTACTTTCGGTTGTATAAACACGTTGAACCATCGATTTTGTAAACACGTTATCCTTGCGTTAATTATAAAGCTTATGACAAAAACTCCAAGTACCACTTTTACAACTCACTTCTGTATGATTAAAATGTAAGTGATAAGTATGTTAGAAAAGATTTGATGGAAGAACATTTCTCCGACGTTTTCTTAATAATGATTAATGATTTCTTGTATTGGGTTTGGTGCTGGTTGAAAGTTCCAAAATATTACGCAATGGTATCAAACAAGGGTGGTACCAGGTGGAGGGCCGTGGCTCCATCTCGGAGAAGGTTGCCGCCACCGCCCCACCCCGTCGAGGAAATTTTCCAGTTTCGCGGGTAGCCTGAAGGGATAGAATAAAGTACGTAATCCCCGATGACGGTGACCAGTCGACCTGACGGCTCACCCGATTTTTCCCTCAGGGATGGCAAATTATTCAGTAATGACCCAAATTTTTCAAATTTTCTCAAATATAACCATAAATATTTTAAATTTTCTGTGATGAAAAGCACGCCGAAAAATTTGCGTTCGCCACCTTCAGTTAACCAGTCTTCTTTGTCAGCGCTCTGAATTGCTAGCTTTTAGGCGGGGGAGGGAGTGAGTAGCCCCAGTCGGACAAATTCTTGCGCATCCCTGGTACCAAAATTAGTTTGTCAAGAGGTATATTGTTAAAGCCTTAAAAACGTCTCGTCCTTTACACATAATCGTCATAATTATCGTCTCTTTTCAGCCGTTTATTGTGATTACACAGCATCTGGAAGGTAATTTTCTTTTCTTTACTTTTTATTGCTGGTTAAAGAGTGAAATGTTTAAATCACAGCTGAAGAAAGTTTAGTTAATTTTTGTTGTATTATTTTGACTGAAGATTATGATAAAATAATGAAATCTGTTGTGTATGATATGACTAATAAAGTAACATAAAATACTGGAACTGTTTTAGTACCTTGCGTCCTTCTGATCACCATTATATCCGGTATAAAGTATTTCTAAGCTAATAGTTTGCACCAGTCGACAATGTATAAAAATTCGGCTATCGTTACTAGCAGCCTAATCAGGGGTGGCACCAGGGGGCCAGCAACCTGAAGCCCTGGCAATGGGCCGCTTTAAGGATGTCGAACATAAAATTTTCGATGCGCTGCTCGCGTCGAAAATATTTGGTTCCTATTAACAAAATTTTAAAATTTGGATATTTATTGAAGAAAATTTCAATAATTTGAATTTTAATTGAAGAAAATTTTAAAAATTTAGAATTTTATTGAAGGAAATTTTAACAGTTTGTGTTTTAATTAAGGAAAATTGGAAAATTGGGGGTTTGTATTGAAGAATCTGCCCTTCCCAAGAGCAAATTCAAGCAGATCGTCGGGTCGACTGACTGTCGTCGGGATTACATATTTTATCGTACGCATTAAGGCTCCCCGACGATATTGGAAAACTTCCCGACGCAGGCTAGGGAATCCCACTGGGGGGTGCCCCTCTCCCCGCTGGGGCCACCCCTGAGCACAATGATAATTGAGGAAAAGAAAATATATGGTCCGTGTTGTAACATACATTGCTCATACATCTTCAAAATGGAGAGTCGAAACATACGGTATCGGATTTCTTTGTTTTTTGAACGCCATCGCTGGGCCATATCCGCCAATATTTCCTCAGACGGAGAAACAGTTGGCTTTATGCTTTTAATAAATGCATGGCCTATAGACGCCCCAGGTTAACGTGAAATTGCAACCCATGCTCTTCCAGAAAAAGGGCGAAGGAGGTTTCCTGAGCAAAATCAGGAGCAATCGTCAGCAATACGCCTTTCGAATAAAGGGTAAATTTTTAACCAGAGGCGTAGTTGCTTAATCGCCATATTTTACAAAAGGGGTACCAAAGGTATTAACATGGCTTTTTGCATTGGGTTGTGATTTCTTTCTTCTAGTGTGTTACTGAAATTTCATTATTACCATCTCTCTAAGTTACGACTCAAATGGCGCATTTTAAAATACAAATGACCCTTGATGGGTAATTTTAGAAACAAAGGACCCAGAAAAGGGTTAGTTTTTTGTGAAACTCATTACTCCACAAAGGACCGGTCCTTTGACCAGTGATTACTGATAAAAGCGTACACCTGTCCAAGAAAAGCTCGGATGAGCATGTAATTGGGAGTGAACCCCTCACCGGCTCAGACGTGAGTTAGGTAAAGGATAGGCCAGGACGTCGGCTTAGAGTAAGAGGTACTAATGTATTGAAAGAAAAGTTGCTTTGAAACCATACAGGGCCATGGGCCTACTACTCCCGGTGTCGTGGCGCTGACATTTGTTTGTGTTGAAATCTTTTGATAGTAATGATCCTTATTCAAGAATCTAAAGATATAAGATTTCCAGATATATCAAGAGAATAAAATCTATTGAGAAATCAAGAGTTGTTATTCTATGTTTTATACTTTGAAGACCTGTTAAATTTATCGAAGATTACATAAGTCAACACGTTTATCCGCTTTACGCCAACACTCACACCACGACCGGAGTAATGGCACGGCAGACTACGCAGTTTAGAGAAGAAGCAAGGTTTGTAACGATATAAACTCTTTAAGACTGATTGCTAATTTTTACTTCCTAAGAGAAGTTTTACCTCCATCTGCTCCCATTTTGTAGTACTCCTCTGCAATGAACACTGTTTGTGTTGAATGTCCATAATGTATTTGATGGTGGACTGAAGTGTAAGGGAGAGTGGGTGTAGGTAGTAATAGAGACTGGAACACTTTTGGCAGATAGAGTTGAGTGTAAATGACAAACTGATTCGATTTCTAAAATTTCTCGGTGCAAACTCAACTTATCATTGGGGATGATAACCATTGTCCATAGCTAAATCCCCCGCCACACTCTACGGCGACGGGACGGCGCTAACAGTGCGCTTTAATTTTTGGCAAAGCGCATTACGATCGCCGAAAACTGTCCGGAAATTCCTAAAAAAATATCCAACAACGGAGACTTTATAGTACGCTTCCATCGCGCTCACTTCGCTTCTAATGCGCACCCGCTGCGACTCACCGAGCTTCCATTTCGTCCAGTGCTGAATTCGGCCGTGCTCCCACGGGGCTCCCACAGCCCTCAACACGATCAAGCGCGATCTCTTTACGCTTTTTAGACGCTCTCAATGCGTTCTCGAAACGTTCGATGCACCACGCGGGGAGACCTGCCATCTAGAAGGGGTTTTCCGTATTTCTACTGCTAGGGCGAGTTATTGTGTTTACTGTATGGAAACATTAGTGGTTCGGTCACCATGGGAACGTAAGCTTCATGAGACAGTGTACCTTGATAATGGCAATGTGATAGTTCTTCATCAGTTTAGTGTGAATTTCCAAGCACGGCTTAGTCTACGGCAAAAAGGTAATTACTATCTTAAAATGATGTATGATTATAAAACAGTTTAACCATAAAATAAATATAAATTTGCTGCCATATTTGTAAAAATTGCTATAGGCCCGAATTTGGATGCGATCACAATATGCTCGCATGCGTCCTTGCTAGCTCGCATTGCGCTAGCTAAGCGCTGCAACTGCGACAGTAATGGTATCCTTACAGCAATCTGATCAGAGCGCCGAGCCTCGGCGACCACTTTGTGCATGCACAAAGCTGTCACCGCCGTCAGGTGTCCCAGTGCGACCAGGGCGTTCCTCTGGAGACCAAGCGAGTTTCCACTGCGACATCGGTACCCACTTGGAGACCTTACTGCGCTCACCTCTGCGCTTCCATGATTTAGTGGTCGCAGCTCCAGCGCAGCGAGATCGCATTCCTGAAGTGACAGGGGTTTAATCAGCGCAGTCCTGGGAGTAAACTGGAAGTATATACTTAATCAGCTTCAGTTCACTATTAGATGCTTATGACGATGTGTTATACGCATACAACGTCGTACCTACTATTAAAAGCACCTTTCCTGTCAAGGTCCAGTTGAGCTATGATTGACGACTAATGGCTTCTACAGAATAGATGGTACAAGCGTTGAAACGGCAGTTGCGGTCACTATGTGGGTACACCGTGCCATGGGAGTCAATAGGCGGGGTACAGGGGAGCATGTACTCCACTCTTGAAAGAAGAGGGGATATGTTGTTTGTTCCCTCTCCTTTACTTTTTTTCCAGAACCCGAACAAAAATAGCAGGTACATATTAGGATTTATAACTTTCAAAATAGCAAATTCAATTAAATCAAGGTCAAAATGGTGAAAACAGCCATTTAATGAATTAAAATGATGGGGAAATGCCTCAGATTGCACCTCAGGTCTGCTGAAATCCAATCTCTTGATTTCGGATCCCTTGTTGCCGTTGTTGCTGTAGGATTGCGATGTGCTCTTTAACTATTCTCGTCAAGGTTATATCCCCCTACTTTTAAGAAGCCGTTGACGCTCCTGTGGGGTGCATGCAGATACTAACCTAATGCACTTTCTCCATTCCCAATTACAGCCTCGACGAGTGGCGACGGTGCGGGGGGGGGGGGAATTCAAATACAAAATTATTGTTTTTCCGTTCTAGAGTTTTCCTACGATTGCAACTGACCCCCTACCCAACCGACCCTCACAGCTATACATGGACTTCCAGCCATCTAAAACAATGCATATGCCACACTTTGTTCATTGCTAACATCAAACGTCTTGAATATTACTTCTCGTCACACGTTTAATTTAGGTTTACGTTTCTTTCAAAATTTGAAGGGATATAATCAAAAGAAGTATTAACGCATCGAACAAAGATGTTTTAATCTTCACCGGAAGCGGTACTACAGGAGCAGTTCATAAACTTGTCAAAGCAATGGAATTAGAGGGCGTGAAGGCCAAGCAAACTGTAAGCATTCCCGTATCCCTAGAGTTGCTTACTATATATACTAGGAAAGGATTTTTTAACATGATTGCCCATGCAGTGTCTTAAATATGCTGTAAGAATTAATTAGAAACAAAGTTTAACAAGGAGTTTTTGCCAGGTTTGTGTTCCCGATATGGTCATTTGATACTGTATCTTTGCAAATTGTGTAAGTTTAGGTGCCGTCATAGACTCTCGTTAACATAATGCCCTATTATGCAATAGCAGACTTTAATCACTGCTAAATGCACCCAAGGAATTATGGGACCTGCCGGAATAAATAATAGTGCTGACGTCACTACTCTATTGTTTATACTCCCAGTTCCCGTGATTCCTTGGGTGCACTTAGCAATGACTGAAGTTTGCTATAGCCATACCGATGTCTTGACTAACTGGGCTGTTTTCACACCCGCTATAGTTTATTACGTAATCTGGGTATATCACGTTATCGACCCATAGCTTAAAGGGAAAATACAGTCCCCTTCCCCAATTTGAATTAATGTACCCCGTTATCCTAATTCAGGAATGGTTCCTGTCAACATGTGACAATACTTATTTATTATATTCATGCTGAATAACTCCTTAGTTTACCTTCAGTACCTTCAGTATTCAATTGTTTAATATGGAAATATAATAAAAGATTACTTGAGAACAGAATAAGAGGGGATTTGTAAAATTTAACAGATTTTGAAAATAAACTTGGGGCAAATGCTTCATCCTGTTAGACAGTTGTTCAGGATAGGTTCTTCAATTGAACCCAAATTTTCTAAAGAGAAAAAAAAAATTTCAGATTTTCTTCAATAAAAATTCAAAGTTTTCTGCAATTAGAAACCAAAATTTTGGCGCGCGGGGCGGGCTGACAAGTCTGTGTAAGGTGGTACGGTGCACAATCTATCAAAAGAAATAGTGTCACTTCAAGAACAAATTTAAAAGAATGTATTTGCTATAGATGCCTGCTGTAGGAATCCTCGCAATATGCCCTGCCTTGATATTTATACACTGTACTCGAAATACATCCTCATCTCTTCAGTAAAAGAATTATAGACTTGACTCAAAAAGAGTGTCTCAGTTGAACACACAGGTATTGTTCCACCTATTGTCATTTAACATGTATTTCATTGACAATTTGACTTTTGTTAAAAGAAGGAAACTGCACATAAGCAAAGTAAACATTCCTTTAACGTTGTACATTTTCTTTGCATTTCTTACCATTCAAGGTTATTTTCGTCGGACCATTTGAACATCATTCAAACATTTTACCATGGAAAGAAACCGGTGCAACGGTATGATATTGGTTTAACTAGTGAAAGCTGGTTGAAATTTGAAGAAGTATTGTTGTACGCCTGTACGCCCGCTGCTACCTAATACCTATTTTACTCACAAACTTATGAAAGTTAGATATTGCATATAATTAGGTTGTCCAACATGTCCACTTAAAATACAATACAATATATTACTTTTTTTAATTATTATTTAAAACCTGTTACAAAAGTCTTTTTTAGATGATGTCATTCTACTTCAAACTGCCGTATGGCATAGAAAATTACGTTGAATGTCAGAGAAAGTAATTTTGACATAGGCCACGTCTAACAATCGTTCACAAATTCCAAAGAAATTTATCTCCGCAGTGTTTCAAGGAGTATGTAGCCTACAGGCTAATGAGATATGTTCACCTTTCTCTTATATGTTTATGTAATGCTGGCAACGAAATGTGTTCGTCTTTTATGACTTTTAAGTCAAGGGGAAGTCTAATTTACACACAAATATCAGCAAGTATTACGATTTTGTCAAAATATCGTAGATATCCGTCCCCCTCAACCAAGTTATTGGATGGAGGGGACTATGTCTCAAACTCACGACTTTAGCAAATGTTATGATCGTTGACCAAAAATTGTGGGGAACGAAAGGTGATCCGTCCCAAACCAAAGTTGGGGGACCATCTACCCCCATCCCCTCACAATAGCCGCGTTTGAGCACTGAGATAAATCACTGTTGTCTGTCAAAACGGGGACAAGTTGTCTTTGAAAACGTTCAATTGACCATTTAGGATCAAACAAACCTCATTGTTACACCTGATGCCAATGATACCCAGTTTCAAGGGCCTTCCGCATCACCATAATCATATTTAAGAAGATCCCCATATCTCTGTTAGTAATTGGTACTTTGGTTGACATAAATTTAAACAACAGCGTCATCCTGATGAGTCAGTGATGACTTCTACAGATCATTCAGAAGTGCCCAGTACCAAATGAATTACTGACCTTACACAGTAGTGTGTGGATATAGAGCAGGCTATTGTAGCTTTCTTGGGCTGTGCACCAGACATGTTTTTTTTTTAAGTCGAAGAAAGAGCTAGGAATAAATTTAGTAGGGAGCTTTTTAACTGTCTAAGGAGAGATTTGTTGCCATTAAAAATAGTATTTTTAGGTATTCTTTGAAATGAGAAACACCAAATTGTAGTTTTTGTCTTCTAATATATCTAATGTAATTAACCTTCGTTTTATTTTTTTACGTTAGGTCATCAGAATACGTCATACTTATAATGAAGTCATAGATTTTCAGCATCTTGAGGAAGAACTAAAGGTAAAAAGATTAATTTTACATTGCTCTTTTTATTTTGGTAAACGAAAATGCAATTATGATAATATGTTCAGAGCACAGTTCCGTGAGACTTATTAAAATAAAGCCTATAATAGCCTACAGAATTATGTAAACTTATTCGGTGTGAAATAATATAAAAAAAAATTATGACTACGTTTGTTTATCTATTGAAAATCATACAAGAGTATGCATTCCAATCAGCAAATTACAGTTACGCGTTCAATAGTGGTTTTCTTTTCTTTTCTAAGTCTGCATTTATGATATCCTTCATATCAGCTACGAGTGACCTTTCATTGTTACAATTTTTATTTCAGTTATATGCCAGCAAAAAGAAATATCGAATCGGTTGTTTCACTGCTGCAGCAAATGTAACGGGAATAATCACAGACGCCGATAAAGTGTCGGCACTCCTACACAAGTATGGGGCCTTGGCTTTTTGGGACTACGCTACCGCCGGTGAGTTGGTACAATTATTTCTGTCTTAAACATTACATATTACTTGATCCTTTTCTACTTCTCTTAAGGGCCATTCAAAACCTACCCTAGTCATGGAAACTACGGTTCCAATGGCACCTTGCAGATTACACACATTACATGTTATATAATAAACTTTCTGCACAAGTTCCTGGCCTGTATAATCTTCTGGCTGTAAACTGTGAAGTATTCACTTTTCTGCTTCCTTTACATGGACATTGATAGATTATGAAATAATCAGTATTTGGACCAGGGGTTCTCAAGTCGTTTGGACCTGGGGCCACTATTTAAGTTTTCCTTTACAATAATGTTGTAACCAGAACTTGGTCGACAACTTAAACTTGTATTTAAATGTTTGGCTGTTCTAGTAACCTGCTGGCCATTTTCGTTCACTTCGCAGGCCGCAAATAGCGGGCAGACAGCCACTTGAGAACCTAGCATTTAGACCGTTTAAGTGAATGTTTAAGATGGATTAAATATTTATAGTTCCACGTAACACTGTATATGGTATTCTTTGCGTAATATTCTCGATCAAAGCTGTTAAATTTTAGATTTGCCTCTCAAGAAAAATGAGTGACCAATAAGTTACTAAAAGTGTAAGCATCGTTGTGAACCGATTTTGCTTTCCTAATGGACGGGACTCAGCACTCCCATTACCTAAGCAATACGTTTATCCTATCTCTACAATTGTGCGTATTTGTAGGTAACGTTGTTTTGTTACATTGCTTTGTATGGTAAATGATAATTTGCTGCAGTCTTCCATGTTTTAGAGCATGCACGCGAAATGAAAAACTTTATGAAATAAACTTATTGAGTTTAATAATAGAGCTTATGCATTGACGTCACACTACGTCATTTTAGAGGCAAAACAATGAAGCACATTGAACGCAAAACGTAGGCTTCGCTCGGGAGCGTATTAGGCTTGAGCGTGTATCCGATGAGTTCACAAATTAGCTGTCTGCATTTGTTGGTGTAACTTGCAATGACACGCGCTTGCCTCCGGACGAGGCAGAACTTTCTGCCCTATGACGTCATATTCATAAGGTCAATTAGTCATATTGTAAATGACAATTTGTAACACCTCAAAATAAACGACGCTCTCTACTCCACAGGTCCTTATATGCGAATTGATATGAATCCACCCTCACTGTGAGTGAGACAAACTTTCTGTTACTCTCTTCAAACCTTTTTTTCGTGCATCTTTTAAGAACTTCCTTAACTTTGAAAAAATACGCTTCATATCCAATGGCATAAGTTTCATATAAATCTTTGTGAATATTAAGATGATATATTTCAAATGTTCTATCGAACGGATTTACTTTCAAACTAACCGTGTAAGTGACTATATGCTGCCTGGTGGCTCGATTTGCATGAACTAGTAAAATTCATTTTTCGAAGACCATTATGTCAAGATTTCAGTTTTTCAGAGGAAATTATGGTATTAGTAAGTGCATGGCCATTAGATAGGTGATGGAGGAAGAAGCTTTGACCCCATTAATCTTCAAAATTGTCTGTCTGCATTTCCTTCGAATTTAATTGTTTCTGGTTAACCAGCTTGGACTGTTTCCTTTTAATAGCTATCTTAACTGTCCATTTCAAACAATTTCGAAGCTAATGATGCATGTGATAATTACAGGTGACAAAATGAATATTTTCATTTCAGGGACGGATCTGACTACAGTAAAGATGCGGTTTACTTCTCTCCTCATAAATTTGTTGGAGGTGTCGGCACCCCAGGTTTGTCTGTTAAAAATTCATGAACCAGAGTGTTTTCTCTGATATTTATTGGTCCACAAGTAAACAGAAAAGCATTACTTCATATTCAGTAGCAATTAATAGCTATAACTGTTTTATATTTTCTTTACTTGAGACCAATATCCAGTGTACCGATGTACTAGTCCGCTTGTATCGCAGTCATGAAGAAATGCGCCAGAAGGGCTTGAAGCTACCAATCATTTCGTCAATTTTTTTAAGATAAGCAAACCTGTAACCATGGACTTGGATCATGGGGGGCGGGGGACGCGTCCCCTTCACTTTTTTGGAAGGGGGACATCATCAAAAAGTCCCCCCACTTTTTCAAGAAAGATGAAAACTTAAACTGCATACAACATAGACTACGTATTGACACTGCATTTTAAATGCTAAATTGCGCCCAAATATGGCACCATTTGCCACCTAGACACTTTTCAATTTTATTTTTTTTCAAAGGGGAGGGGCACACGCACGGAACCGCGCGTGAAATTTGTAACATTCGAACCAATTTTATGAATAGGAGCGCCGTCCTAAGGGCGAGTGTTGTCAAAGAAAGGGTTGTATTCAAATATGTTTAAATAGCCAAAGGTGCTCAAATACAAACATTTGCAGCATATGTGAATTTATGTCTAAAAGTTTGCCTGGGTGGAATTTTCTATGTAGGTATAGGGGTCGACTTCTCTCACGTTGGTTGAGGGCCTGATAAGCGTACGCACTTTATTAATTGAAATTCATCAAACTGATATAGGCCTGTAAGTTATTGGAAACGTGGTTGGTATTTCTGCACAAAATGTGATCATAATTAGCCAGTTGTGTTTGTGGTAGTTGAGTTAGTTAATAAGTTAGATGAGGTTTTACGGATCAGTTTGTAACCAGTTGTGGTAGTGGAAAGTTCTGCTAAATTTTAACCAGACGTACTGCCTGTCAATTAAATGTTGAAACAAGTACTTGTCAAGTTTTAGGCCGTTACTAACTTAACCTCGTGAGATGTGCATCGGCGTGTATTTTCATAGTCGTTTGTATCCTCAACGATAATTCTAGGATTACAGCGTAAAATCACAAACACAACTTGTACACGGTATCAAGGCAAGCTGCGTGAAGGATCATCTTTTTCTCGTCATTTTCCGGAATGTAAAAAGTGTGGCATGCAGACATCTTGCTCAAATAATGAACTTTATATTTTTTTCTCATAATTATGTATAATATAAAACAATTCGGTCACTCCCGATGCTTTTCCAACCATGATATTGAACCACATACATACATTCGAAGAAAATTCTGCTTTAAAGGCCAAAAGAAATACTGCTTTCTAAGTGGGTACATATGATAAAGCAATAAATTACAAACAAGTAGCAGCAAACAGCTTTATTATAGCTTGTTCCGTTCTAGAGATACAGCTATTTATTGCAATGACAGGGTGCCACATTTGCAAAAAATGATGACTTGTAGCAAGTCAGTTATGATGTCATAGAGTCACAACAAATTATGCATTTGCTATGTAGTTCTTTATAATCTGTCTCAATCATTTCTTTGATACCATAGGTACTCTCATGTTTCTGTCTAAACTATTTATTCCTCAGGCTGTAAATTTTTAGAAAGTCATCACAAATTTTTTTATTTCATTTCCTAAAATGAAAAAAAAAATGGTCCAAGGAAAACAAAGATATACATTACAGATTTGCCCTAATGTGGCTCTGATGGGATATTATAGACTTGTTTCAAGTGATCTTATGGCGGCACCACGTCATTGCAATAAATGGCCATATCTCTAGGACAGAACAAGCTACAATTAAGCTGTTTGCTGCTACTTGTTAATAATTTGTTGCTTTATCATATGTTCCTACTTAGAAAGCAATATTTCTTTTTCCTTTAACTATTTGGAGATGGCTTATCTAACTTTAATAAATATGGAGGCGCTCTTCAATTGGTGTCTAGGGTATGCGCAATTCCTGCTGCACTTTGATTGCGTCATTAAAACAACAGTGCCTGAAAGTTTAATTCGATACTTCCTGTATCAGAAACTTGCCCTATGATTTCAAAAGGATCGTTGTTGCTGCATTGGTATATTTACAGGTGTACTGGTCGCGAAGAAGAAACTTTTTACTAACTCTGTACCAAGTCAGTGCGGTGGTGGCACTGTGTTGTATGTGAGTAGAGATATTTTTATTTTTCCTTTATTTCAAATCGCTCTTCAGCGTCACACGATTGGTGGCGCTTTCATTACTAATGTCAAGAAAGATCGGGGAAGTATCGAAATTCGAAATAAAAACATTTCTCTATGTTTAACTTTGACACGTGGGTGGTTACAAAAGTACTCACCTTTAGATAATGGAACTATCTTTGCCCCATTTGAATAATGTTTCAAAATGTTTGCTACGATAAATGAACGGTTAAAAATTGTAGATAAGCTAAAACATATTAATGACGTTAAATTAATAGGGCTGGATTCAAGTCCACCCAGTCCGAGTCCGAGTCCCTGGTATCCGAGTCCGAGTCCCTGATGTCTGAGTCCGAGTCCGAGTCCTTAGGCCCGAGTCCCTGTGTAAACTGAACTTGTTTTGTTTTGAGTGCAAATGGATGAGAACTGTATACAATGAAATAGTCTTATTCTAACATTTGTTCCTTCCCCTAATATTTAAGATGGCCATATATCTAAACAATAAGTAAACAAAAGACCACTGAATATCCTCTTATGAACATAAACAGATTGCACCTGACCCGCCTGACCCACAGGTTCACCACCACACCTGAAAATGAGGAGAGAGCCTGAGAGACTGTCTATTGGCTAAGGAAATTGGTATCAGGAACATGTTATTTCTCTCTTTTCAGAACTCATCAAGTGCACGAAGCCATGAACAGAACTGTGCACAGCAGACCTTATTAACTGTAGATAAAACTTTGAGTAGCAACACTGCACAGGTCAATATATTTCACTTTACAGCAAAATTAGGAGGTTCCCCTTATGTATAATAACTGAGCCTGCTCACAACGCGGGATTCCCCTAATTCACTACTACTGCGCATGATCACACTATCAAACCACACCAGTGTTTTCAAGCTACGACACTCACTGAGCGAACAACCTGAATGACTGACACTACGGCCTTATCCATGTCAAAATCTACCTAAGAAATAGCAGGATAATGTCTTACGGCCCATACTTGCAATTAGTGTGAAATCTGAACATCTAACTCAAACATGTCAAGGTCAAAACTAATGAAAACAGCGATTTAGAAATGTGATACTACCCCTTTCTGAGTCCAGAGACGATAGACTATGCGATATCAAGCACTTTCATGGCCTTAGCCTAACGTACACTATACCGCTAGGATACTTCCCATACCAATAACCTGCGTTATTTCGTAGCAAAATGAAGCAGAGAATCAGTCACAATCAAACTCCCAGGAGTTGTGATATATTATAGAAATTATTTGTGCCATTCTTTCTATGGAATCATGACATGTTTGCGAGTAGAAACACTTTTTCTGAAAGAATTCGCTTAGAATCAAGTCGACAGCACTGTTTATCAATGATCTACCTTACCGGATTCGGCTACCAGCCCAGAAGTATAACGTATATACGTTGTGTTAACACTTCGTGCTGGATCCGTGCACGTTATCTTCAAACTTAGCCTTGGAGGCCCTGAGATCATTGAGTGGATATATTCGGAGTGTTGCATAATGCACACTAATGCACTGTACGTAACATGTACATGTAGCACGGATATTGTACGTACACATACTGTACGTAATGATATTTTCAGCGAAGATGTTTTTCCGCAGCCTTTCGACATCGAGTTCTACAGTAGCGGAAAAATTGCCGGTCTCGTGCCCGATCTCAGCCCGAGTCCCCGAGTCATTTCCGTCGAGTCCGAGTCCGAGTCCTGAACGCCGAGTCCGAGTCCGAGTCACGAGTCACGACAATCGGGACTCGAGACCGGTCTCGAGTCATCCAGCCCTGTAAACTAATATTTATAACAAACAGTGACGCACAACTCCCTTTAAGTTTTTGTTTCGTTGTGTTTGACTTTTTCACTTCACCAAGATAAGTTCCCAAAATGGGGTTATGTAGGACAAGTAGCAAATCTAGCAAATTTTCTGGCTTGTCCATAACTAGCATTTGTCTTTCATGGTTCTACCGAAAGAATTACATATTACCAGTAAACCCAGAATTTGTTCAGCAAGAATTCAATGAAAAAAGCCAATAATGGTAGGACAAATAAAAAAGCCATTCCAGAGTTTTAGGACCTAGAGTAAATTTAATTAAATAGGATTCAATATAAAAGCCGTTTAAAATCTCTCCGAAGAGCTACCATCCGAAAGACACAACAGTCTTGTTCCCCTCTGACTAAGGTATCTGACCCCCACCCCGGCCACGCTTTCACGTTCTTTTCACTAGTCAGTGTTCTGTATACTCTAGCAAGTACATTCGTCTCAGCAGAGCCGCGATAGAGATCTTGTCTCGTGTGTTTTTCATAATGTGGTGGGACTAATTTTTGATAGCCTAATACTCACATGTTACGTCACTTACAGGTCACCAGAAGCACACATTACTACCTGAGGGACATTGAAGAAAGGGAGGAAGGAGGAACACCAGCAATCGTTGAGTCAATCCGGGCTGGTCTCGCTTTTAGACTAAAACAGGTACTTTGCACCCCAATAATTCTACCTCTAGCCTGCCCAGTTTTATTTTCTTATTTACTGCAAGCAAACTTTCGATCATTTTCATACATATTTACCCATAATGCAATCGACGCTTGCTGGTTCCTTGATGACTTTATGAAGGCATTTATTAGAATGGCACACGCAATCATATTTGCATTCTATCTTTTGAAATGAATTTGTTGTTGCATGTTGAATGCCCGTTTATTGCCGTATACCTTCGTCAACGATTTTTCAGGGTAAATGTAATTTTACAATTGTTTTTATTCTATTTCTAGGCTATTGGAACAGACACGATCATGGCAAGGGAATATGAGCTAGTAAGGTAAGAAGAGCGGTGGAATTGTCGGTACTATTCAAATTTGTAAACCGCATTTGTTTTAACAAAGTGAAAACACAGACAAAAACCATAATATGAAGCAAAACGTGATACGAGGAAGAATGATCAATTTGTTTTACCGGGGAAGGTAAAATGAGTCAGTGACTGCAGATAGTGCCCAGACAGAATTACTGAGGTCCGTGGCAGACCTTTGCATATTTGGTTTAAGGTACCGTGCTGTAGCCAGTATTTGTCTCATGCTCTGCATTTTTTAAACAAAATTTGTTGTTTATAGAACCCTTCTTACTTATGGAATTGAAAAAATGGATTTCCTCAGGACTGAGAATCTCTAATCTCGAAATGACGGTAAGATAGAAGCTTCAATCAAAAACAACAAAACTGTTTTGACCGACTTCGTCTAAACGATTTTAAATATGAAAAAAAAAAAACTTGAACGGCGCCATGGCGGCCCCGCCCCCTTGTCGGCGTCACATAACGCTGTGACGTGATAATCATTATCTAATTTCTCCGGCGCTTTATACGTCGTTGGCTATAACCCTGTAATGACCAAAACTGAAATTAGACAGCTTGCTGATTTAAAAGATATGTGCAATATGAATTTCCTTTATACAGGTTTTTTTGTGTGACGTCAGCTCATTTGCGTTTACATGGCGATCGGGAATGGCGCATGCTCAGTATTAAAAGTTTTCGGTACGAGCGCGCAACAAGATACTATGATTGTTACCCAAGTAACCATTGACCAGTAAAACGCCCAACACTCTTTGTGGATGAAAGATACTTGTTATATTTTGTTTACATTTTGTGGGTAAATATGGGCTCAGGGTAAGGCCGGGTTAAATTTTCATTATTTGCGTCACTGATGTACAACAAATCAATCGAAGTAGACAAACAAATTTTTCACGCACAGGGTTGAGGCGTGGGAATTTCAAAAGCTTATATTTTGTTAACTAGTATACTTCTGTACTTGTTCTAGGTCTATTTCTCGAGTTTTGTGTAAGGTGAATGATACCCTTCCCTAGATGAAGGGCTTGACCCATTGAAACTTTCATTGCTCTGCAATTCGTTTCCGTATGCTCCCTCACACGGCATATTTTCAATAAGGTGGCGTCCTTTTCCTTCACTTAAGGATATACACCAGTCATATACGTTTTATATGTTAAGCTCATCATGGAACTACTACGAATCTCTATGGGCTAGAGGGGTGTAGGCTTACCAGAATTTTACTTATATGGTCTACTTTTTTTCAAATAAAGAATGGCTGTAGACAGATGGAAACAAAATCCAAACATTGTTTTCCTCGGTGGAACTGAAACCAATCGACTACCAATCTTCTCCTTCGTTATTTGTCATCCAGAGAGCGGTAAACTTCTACATCACAACTTTGTAGCAACGGTCTTAAATGACCTCTATGGGATCCAGGCACGTGGAGGATGTGCATGCGCAGGCCCATATGCACAAGTGAGTATAGAAGAAAGCAGAGTCGGTTGGTTTCGTGGTACCCCGAATTAACTTCAGTTCGGAGGGCAATAGACTTCAATTTCTTGTTTATAGACTTATATCATTTTCGGATAATGGTAAACCCCATGGTTTCTGAAGTTTGGCAGTGTCGTGTGCAGAGAGGGCACGGTGACCTTAGAGGCCACCCTCATGCTCAGTGGATGAAAATTAGAAAAAATCGGAGAAATGTGGGGGAGTGGTCAGTCAGGGAAACTGGATCTCGCCCACACATGCCAGGAAATATCCGAAAACCTACTAATGCCACTGACATTTGTTGTGCAGGACATTGTAGTTAAGCACTCGCCCAAGCTTACCGACATAGGCCTAATATAAGGCAATTCATTTGACATATCTAGAAGAGACCCACTCGATGAGCTATAAAATTCAAAATCACTTGTAAGAGACAACTCTACGGGTATCCGATGCACAACTTCATACATTCAGTTGTTGTTAGGGATTGGGGGAATCCTAAGCAGGGCGTATTGAATTAAGTCATCCTCTCATTCAAATTTGGACGATGGCACGTGTCCTTTAACTACTAACAAACAACATATGTAAGGACTCACAAGAAAACCTTGGAAAATAAAAAAATCAGAGAGAAAAATAATCTTAGCCTTAAAAAACCTGGTAATAATAAGCAACTAAAATTTTTGGAGTGAGCACTTCAGGCTCGTATCCAAGAGGGACCAAGTGGGGCTTCCCCCCCCCCCTTGAAACTTTTTTTGCCACCTAGGGAAGTTTCAAGTTGCCATTGACTTAATACATTTTTACACATGATTTGGCCCCATGAGAAATTTTCCGCACCTGGAAGCCATTTCGCGCTCTTCAGCACCTTGTCTGACTACGGGCCTGGAGCACTTTCTACTTTTTACTCACGTAATTGGATGTATTGACACATTATCCTGTTAAAACTTTGTTCCAGCTGTGCTTGTTCAACTGTTCAAAGCTCAGTTATGAAGGGTGTTTCATTATACAGTTCCCATAGACAAGTATTGACGAATAAGTGCAGAGTTAAAAGAGTTGACAGGATTAATTTATGAGACAAAAGAAACATTAAAATTTCCGATTGTTTGATTTTTGAATGGAAATAATTTCTTCGTTATTAACTTCCATTTATTTATAGGATCTTTTGGGAATTAGTGAAGAGTTAGCAGAGAAATTGATCTACTATCTCCTGGATGAAGAGTACGTATCAAAAACATTTTTATGTCGCTGGAGGCTCATCAAGTCAGTATAGAACTTTACTGATTTATAGCAGCGATGCATTGAGAGTTGTCCCACTGGTTTAATTGTATTATACGGTAGCAGATAGTTTTACATTTCTCGGGGAGGTGGGGGACCAGATGTGGGACACCTGTAGGTACGAAGACAGCCTTACATTTTATCGGGAACTAAGGAAGGTGTCAGAGGTAACACCATGGGCGGCGATCCCGGGGGACTGGGGGACATGTCCCTACCCAATATTTGAGAGATGGCCCATTGACTTTGATTTTTAACACTGTCAATTGTTTGAAAATAGCCTCATGTCCCCGCCCCAGTATTTAGAGCAAATCGCCGCAAATGGGTAACACCCATCAAATCGTGTCACACGTAGCCTACCGAACGAACGTTTGAACTAGGCGAGATCGATATGATTTCTTACAAATTTTAGGCCATACAGGCACGTCGTATTTTACAAAAACAAGTAAAGCTGAAGCAAACTTGTCCTAAGTCGATCTCTTAAGCATAGTTTAATGTTAAGTTTCATTTGATTTTTATACAGAGACATTAAAAATACCGGATTGGTGAAATACAAGAATATTTCAGGAAAGAAGTCACTAGGAATTATGAAGTAAGTTTCTATTGTATTTATGAAACACTTGTGTGATTAATTATATTTAAAATGTTGACTTGGTTACACAATCTTTAGAGATGAATGGATGTGCTTTGCTTGAAATATATAGCCAACGTGACATGTAGCAGACTTTAATGATTGTAATGCATGGTGGGAACTAGGAGTATAAACAACAGGCCAATTAGCGCTAGCGTTAGTACTGTATTGTTTTACAAGGGAGCTGTAAGAGATCATATTGTTTTTGACGTAATCATTACAGTCTGCTATTGTGAACGACTACTACATACGACTTTGGAAAGTTTAGCCGTGGAAATATGGAAAATTGTAATATGCATAAAGCAAACTGTACTTATTTTCTGCACTTATATTAGAATTATCCGTTCAAACCGTCTTACCGCTTTTTTATTCCAATGTGTTTTTAGCAAGGTTAGTCATTTGAAATGAATATCTTAGACCCATTATATACTAAAAAATTTCAAAGAGTCAAATGTGTAAAATGTACAAAAACATGTAAGACAAAATATCATATGTCATATGACATGACATAGTTTGGCATGACATGGCTTGTGATGTGATGTCTTGTAATATGACATGAAGTTAACTTGACATGACGGGATATGACATGGCATTACAAGTCAAGCTAAGGAATTTCTGGGGTATATACAACGATACGAACTTGGAGGGACGTGGAGGGGTGTAACAACAAAACTCAAACTGACTGGTAGGGTCCACTAGACTGAAGGTTCACTAATCGAAGCATGGAGCTATATAACTACTAAAAAATAGCTCCCCGATCGAAGATACACTAGACCCGAAGATCCTAACTCAACCCTAATCCAAATTTAGCCCTAATCCTTATCCTAAATCCTAACCATAGTTATATATCTTATCATAATCCTAAACCCAGTCTAAACTTAAGAAGATGTTTAGGTGTGGCGGCTTCGTTGTAGTAAACCATCGATCTCGAGTTCTTTCGGTCGGTAAGGATTTCTCCGCATCAACACAGCAAAGATGGAAAATAGCTTTTTAGAATTATTCAATCATTCAGTGTCGCCAGTTTCTTGGAACAGATTCTCTTCCCTAACATTTCACACATTATAAGCAGGCGAAAGATTTTTCGGGGGGGGGGGGTTCTCCCCCTTCCCCCTCCTTTGGCTACGGGCCTGATTTTAAGAGTTATGAATATCGGCGTCATTTGAAAACTTACAAGTTTGGGTAATGAAATTTTAAATGGGTTACAAAGCAGTGAAATTCTTTCCGTGATAACCTTGCTTCTTGAAAATGAAGTAACCAAGCTACGTAGTCCTGAACCATCTATCATTCTAATTCTATAAAATGTTTCAAAGGTGTGAAAATATTCTGCTCTACAAATGTTATATTTCTCTAAGTGGTATCCGTTCGTTTTTTTTCCTGATTTGTTCCTATAGACCAGGATTCCTGAGACTCAATCTTCCTTTCTTCTTTTCCAACGAATTGGTTGCTTTCATTATTCTCGCTGTTGACCAAGTAGCAAAGAATGGTTGGAAACTGTTACCCCAAGTAAGTTTATCAAAACGATTTCTTTAATCTTAACTCACTCACAATTAGTTTTTCGCATGTGACGTGGGGTTCAGGGCCCCTCCTTAGGGACAGGGGTCAACGCCCACGTAGGTCCCGGGGCCAAGCCCGAAGGTCTTTGTTTATTTACAACAACAACTTGCTTCTGTGGCCCTACAGAAGTCGGGAGCTTTAGTCTCATTAGTTCCAATGATTCCGCAATTTTGCAACATAAAACGTTGAATCGTTTACCTTTATGTGAGATTGGAGAAATTGACTTATCAATATCAGTGCTCATCATGTGTGGAATAGCGCGATGAAGATAGGGATTAATAGGTGTAAGAAGTTGTTATCAGCGGAGAGGAGGGCGGGGGTGGTAAACCTTGTTTTCGGACCACTGCCCTGGGAGAGGGAGTTTCCCTTAATCCTTTTTGGAAAGTTTTGAATATTTGAGGCCCTTAGATGCAATTTGGTGCCGCATAATTTGCAAATTTTAAGAAAAATTACTGGACTTTTTGGACATTTTTTACACAGGAAACATAAGGGTTTTTGTCCTTGAACATTGGGGGTGAGCATCATCTACTCTCTCATTTTTGACTGGGGGCCTTAGCCCCATCCCTTGTTTCGTACGCCTATGTGGGAATTAAACCACTAATTTCAAGTTCTAACCCACGAAAAATATTTTAATAAGTACTTACTATTAAATGTCATTAATATTCACGTATAATACCTCATTACTTCCTGCACTTAATCAAAAGTACCAGACGAATGTACTAACAGGCACTTGGCACTACATTGGCAAGAAGGACGAGAGTAATCCATCGGACTCAGAAGGGGACAGCTTACACAAAACAAACTTCAAAGATGGGTACTTTTACGCCCCAAGGAGTCCATATAGCAGCCCTTTTAGAGCCACGGGGGACGACCAGGACGGAGAGAGGGAAATGATTGTAAGTATAGCAGATGACGAAACTGAACAGTTGTGGAAAAGTAACCGGATTGTAAATGGTTTCCGACCTTTAGGTGGGTCCAAAGTCAAGGTGGCAGGGGCATTATGGGGAAAACTTTTCAACTGTCCTTCATGATAAACTTTGCCTTCCCCACTTACGAGCATCTAATCTGGAATTAAGTCATACAATCTCTTGAAAGAAAAATATTCACCAACGATATTGCTGTACAATTATTGCGTGTACATTGTCACCCTGTATTAAATATTTCATATTTTGATGCAAAAGAATAAATAAGCTGAAGTAAAAATGACTCAGTTTAGTATATCTTTCACAATTTTGGTAAAAATGATATTAATGTCAATCAGTAGCGTAGCTGAAGGGAGGGGGCAGGGGAGGTCTCCCCCACTTGTCGTCCTGGGTTGGTCTGTCGGTACATTTTGCTGATCTTGTCGGTACATCCGCCCGGTGTGGACTGTGGAAAAATACTCAATAGGCATATGACATATTTAATGATCGTGCCACAGATTTAACCGTTCCGACCTAAATTTAACCGTTCCGTCACCACCAAAGTTCTTTCTTTTGGAACCCCAATGCCAGCGATATCAGCTCCAGTCGTTGGTCGTATGCGAAAGCAATATAGAAAAATTCTTTTGATGAAGTATTTATAACGCACTATTTGTCAGTGACATTTTACATCTTTGCCGTGTCTCTTGCCTGGCAAACACTCCTAAGGACGTACTGCTTTGTTGTGGGGTGGATGGAGGGGGGGGGGTCACAGGTGCAGGGGTGACTTTATAAGTGATAACCCTTTGACAAAGTGTCGGTACGTTGACTATATGCCGTCGGTGCATTTACCTTATTTTCATCCCTGCCCCACTTCTATCACCCCAGTTACGCTACTGATATCAATTGGTAATTGATATTTCAAAATGCAACGTTATTTCATGACAAAGTCTGAAGTGGTGTGTCCCAGGCCTGTAGCCTTGGTAATTAGTTATAATAGTAATTAAGGTATTGACGGCAATCATTTTAAACTTGGTCACAATTTTGAGGTTTTAGGTTCAAAAGGGTTACTAAAACTTCAACGTCAGATAGGGTGGCTTCTACTTTGACATGTGTTCTCAAACTTGAAGTTTTTTATTGTCAAGTCGGAAAGTCATTTTCGATAAAAAAAAACCATAGACAGATCATCTTTAAACTCTCAGGGGATCTATACTTGTTGCGAGGAGTTTTTTCTAATCCCTATAATGGATTCGATCGACGAGATATGGCAGAATTTTTCTGGCTTGAGAAAAAGACATGGGTATCAATTGCACTCTCTTGATCCAAAGAAAGTTTTATGGTGATCCACCCTGAGTGGTTCTGTACATCTGTTCCTCTGTTAGCTTGACACAAACACCATAATTCAAATTAACCAAATTTTGCTAATCAATTTAGGGACCCCTCGAAAAAATTTCGCCCACTAGAAAATCAAAAGTTATATTAATTTTGCTTTTATGTATTTTAGTATGTTTCGCCCCCTAAAAACATCTCCCCAACTGAAGCTATATTGCCACTTCAGCACTTATTCTTGCTACGGGCGTATACCTTTGTAGCATGTGTCGCATATGCACGCCTTTTTTCACGTATATATACACACTTTACTACGGGTGCAGCAAATATAGATGCAGTAGTAATACACGTCCGCGGACGAGCGAGCTATGGGCCTGGTCATTATGATTGAGTAAACTATTCAATAATTAACGTAAAGTAGTTTTCCCTCTTAAATAATCACGTTATGACTTTTCGGCTTGAAGGAAAATATTGTGTTAAAATTGCGTTAACATAATTCAAAATCTGGGAGATGCAGCCCTGGAACCGGACTGGAATCCCCATTAGAATCGTGAAAATCTGTACAAACCAAGAGGATCGGAGACAGATTACCTGTATGCTTGTTTGACTGCAGCAGACCCGTTAGCCAGTGGGGCATGAGGGGCACGTAACGACCCCAAAATGTTTGAGTGGCTCATTTTTATGATACGAAGTAAGATATAACTGAGATACAAACATATGTATAGAGGTGTAATATACTGCATTGACATCTTAGACCCTAAATATAATAAGCAAACACTTTTCAAAGTGAAGTGAACACCCCCTTATATTACCCAAGACAACTATCTCCCTCCATTCATGCATGTAACCCCCCTCTTAATTACCCTAGGTAGGGGCCTGGGCTGTAAATCTCGTTCATTACATTCGATCTTACCATTTTAACGTTTATATTTATTGCTCTTACTTAAAATTCTCCATTCGGTGTAACATAGTTTCAATCTTCTTTTCAACTTTCATTCCTGCAGAGAACCACTGTTCAAGCCGCAACTACCGTGTATTTGAGGATGAATAAACAAATTAGCGTGAGTGAGCTTCTGTATTGAACTTTTTCGTTGCTTACTAAGAAAATGATTGATAACAAACAATCTTCTATACTGAATTATATTTAAGAAGCTAGTAGGCTAGTATACGAAATAGGTTAGAATCTGTCGAGTCTGTTCTGAGACGGTTAGTCCCTCGTAGTCGGGCAGTGAGATTCCAATATCGGCATCAACATGTGGAGGACATGTTCCCCCACTTTTGAAAGAAGAGGGTATCGCCCCTACATTTTTTCGAAACCTTATAGTAGGCACAAGCCCGATTTCACAGATTGGCAATATACCTAGTTCAATGAGAAAAAACTAAAAAATGGTGGAAATAGCCATTTAATGGATAAATTCATAAGAAAAGGTCTCAAATTACACCACAGATCAGAGTTTTTTTTGACCGAGTTAAGTGAGCCTCGGATTCCCCGGTTGTAGGGTTTCGCTATTCGCGCTTAGAGTAGTTCTGATAAAGCTACTGCTGTCAACCCCTTTTTGAGATCTCGACATGCGGCTCCCTCCATGAAATTGTTCCCTTCCCCCTTCCTGCTGTCCGGATGTGAATGTCTTTTGAGATTCGAAGTTAAATGTAAATTTGGAGAATTTTTTCTAAAGCAGAACAAAAAGCAGGGACTATCTTCATCTAGAAAGACTTAAAAGTTTTAAAAAACGAACAATGCGTACGCACATGAAACAGAAAAATACATATTTATGCACCCACAGGTGAATTATGATATTTACCACTACCATTACAAATAATAAAAAATTCAAATCTTTTACTTCTTTCATAGTTTCCTAAAGAATCATACCACGACAAACTTGATTCTCATGTTGAAAATGAAGATTTAGTCTGGTTCCTGAGACCATGTGATGTCGTTAAACGCCTGTCTGCTGAGAGAGCCTTTCCACTCAATCAAAGGAAAGAGAGTCTATCCGAAAACAGAGAACAAATCTTTAAGCCTGTCGATCGTTCTTTTCTCTTTGTTCCGCCTGATTATCAAGAAAAAGCAGAGACCAAACCGAAAAGAAATATCAGGAACCTTTCGAATAGGTTAAAGTTTAAATCACAGCCAAGTTGTGCGGTGTCTTAGGCTGCATCTGCGTACCTTCAATGTAATACTCAAATTTAACACATTTATAGCAAATTTGTGATTTTTTAAAGAAACAAATACCAGTTTTATTTCTAGTAGGTATGCGTATCACGATTTACCTCAACGGTAATTTTACAGGAGCGGGGGATTGGGAAGATTTTCCTTGGTTACTTGTCTGTCTCGCGTGGTCTACTATGAAGCATCTTTAGGCAAATCGGTGTGAAAAGCTCACAGTGGGAGCGTTTCCTAGCGTCAGAGACAGAGGGCCGATGTATAGGTAAAATGTTTCCATCTTATCAATATTTTATCTTGGTAATTAAATGTATCACGTGGTTATTTTGTTACCAAAATGCCTAGAACTGACTCATAATGGCGCAAAACTTATCTTTGAAGGACTAGCAATTTGTTGTAACAAATTAGCAATTCGTGAAAGAGAAAGATTAATTCTTTACAACAAGTTGATGTGGTAATCGATAATTATTAATCAGCAACGGGTAAAATATACACCCACCAGGTGCTAATCGTACCACTGTAGACCCATATGTATCACTCATCTCTTTTCGTCCGTCCACTTTGTTTTCGCAGGTTGTAAAGCAAAGCTTTATTTAAAAAGAAAAATTATGTCATCAATTTCATCTTCTGATGTAAACACTTTTGTTCAATCTTTGTGTATTTCCCCCCACAGAGGGTAACACATGTAAAAACACGGGCGTAACCAGGATTTTGCTGGGAGGGGAGGGGAGGGGTCAGGAATAACGAGATAACTATTTCCACGGGTTCGCGAATCGCGTCGAAAACTGTTCAAGACATTTTGGTAACGTTTTACTTCACATCTCGATTCAGCAGTTATCCATACAATGCAACGGCATAATTCTCATAATACTTTGCCAAGAAGAACATGATTTGTGAGGTTATTTTTCGGTCCGTCTGTCATGGGAAGATTAAACCCCCAAGGTTACAGACCTGTACATAAGGCTTCTAAATACTAATCTTTATTGGATTAGATTGCACTCGCCTTTCATTTAGTATGCTTCAAATCAGTTCCTTTTCGTAAACAAAACAACAGTTCTCAATCAAGTAAATGTGCTTTTGTAAGTGGGAAATTTAAATCCGACTTTGAGTAAGTAGAGTTTAAGTTCAAAAGGAAGTGTTTTGTCTTTTTTATTTTCAGTACAATCTACTAGTGGGTGGGGGGGGGGGGGTAAAACAAAAAGTTTTGCAATAGCTAGATCTGTATCATACCCAAACGGTAAAGCTAGATGACATAGATCATGTAATTATCTATATTCGAAATATGTAACCCAGTGCACTGTCAAAATGTTTACAGACAGTTGCAGAATTAGAAATACATTGACAGCCCTTTTTCTGTTGTCTATATGTGTTCTTTATTTTTTTATTCAGTAAATCTACAGAATTTTTCTATAATGTGTGTGAGGGGAGATGTCAGAATACACTGCAAAAAATTCTGTAGATTTACAGAACAAAATATAGAGAAATACATAAAGGCAACAGAAAAAGTGCTGTCAATTTGTTGCAAAAATTGACCACACATTTTTGTTTCCTTTTGGGATTCTTTATTTTTGTGCTGTTATTCTAAAACAGTTTACAGACATTTTTACAGTGTAGAATTTTACTAATTAAGGGATATGGTGATATTCCTTGATAAGATTGGGGTGATGCATTGTAACCTCTTTATAACTCTGGCATCAACATTTCTTACACAAGAACAATGAACTAGATGAGTAATATAAACACAAAGGACGTAGTTTTAACAAGCATGAAATAAACAATACAAAATTTATTGACAATTGTACGTTTCCAGTTTTTTATAAGTCGGGAATTCAGAATTACTGAAGCCCGTGAGTAAATGGAAAATGGAAATTGACTATTAAAGACAGGCTCTCATAACCCCAAATACATTTTTGGTTAGGGACTATCAAAATTCTCAATTGGTGACTGCTCTTTGATTGACATCAGAGTTTGAAATCTCAAAAGATGCACAGTAGCTCACATTTCACACAATGCTGAGAGAGTGTTGCCATTACACAATAACTGAGACCTTGTATGTTCACTGCAGGACATGGCCAGCTAGGACTTAGCAATTATCAGATTTGTGTCTTCATGAGGAGGAACTTAAGGCAGTTTTGGGAGGGGTTAGAAGTAACTTAGTTGGGAGAACTGGAACTGTCAGGGATGAGGAAATTTGCCCTTTAAAGTACTTAAAATTTTTGTAGTCTCAGGAGCGGGTCCAGAATTTTTGAAGGAGGGGATTGTAGATTTTGAACAAGCGCGATCGTAGGGAAATTTAAGGTGGCAATTCGCTTCCGAAAGTGGCGGAGGACGCTGTATGTCAAGCGCAAGTATGGGTTAGATTATGCAAGGTGGAGGCTTTCAGGTTCCAATAACCCAATGCGAGGAGCAGAACCCCTCCTGCGAGGCCCAGGGGTCCACAATAGGGCTGACTGATGGTTCGTTTGTGTCCAGTGGCAACTCCTTGCATTGGTAGGCAGGCGGAGACCAGAGGGTGAAAACTCCCGAATCTGTAGGATATTTCCAAGTTGTGGGGCATTATAATGGAAAATTTTGCTATTTTGAAACTGCCCTGCATGTCCACAAACCTATATAGGTTACGGGCCCCCGATATTTTGACTTTTAGAACCCCCCACCCCAAAAATTTACACAAACGAGTACTGTGATATTTGTGGTCTAATCAGTGCATACTGATCAAATGCATATGAAGATGTTATAAATCGCCCCTGGACACACCAAATGCCCGAGACGGACCCTGGGGTCATTCCATTTCTGTCCGCCATTGATTTGTTTTCTCTAACCCAGTAGTGTACCAAAGGGGAGCAGGTTCACCCTGGTAACAGCCTCAGGGGTGCAGTACCACAGATGATGGAAAGTATGTCATCCAGTGGCTCCTGCGTGGGGGCAGCAATCGATTTTCAGAATTTTTAAAATGAACAGAAAAGGCTTTTAAGCGACACCTTTATATAGGTAGGGTGAGGTGTTTTTCATACAAATGGTGGATGTGTTTTAATTATTTTCCATCAAAAATCTTTTCAAACTACCAAAATTTTCGGGCGCTCTCCGCCCTCTACCTTCAGGTCTAGTGATTTTCTTTAAAACTGTCTTTAAAGTATACGCATTGTTCAACGGTAAGGGTTTAACATTTCAAAACAATCCTATAATGCAAACCTTCTGAGCGCTTCGCGCGCAATTGTCAAATGTTGCACTCCATGACTGATGACCATTATTAGGATGCAAAGATTATTATAATGCAAGGTCTTTCTGACTGTCTGTCGGAAACTATTTTCCGAAAACTGCGGGTACAATTTCAACCTCAGACTTGCTTTAAGAGGGGTAATGTGGCAATCGATATATTATGAGCAAATGTTGTGGGCTGATGTAGATGATATCAAGTATATAAGTCATCACACTTAAGCTTATTCAAAGGTAATAAATTGTTAATTAACACATTGACAAAGAATTAACATTATAAAACATGAGTATTAGCCATCTACCCCTGAAGTTATACCTATCCCGCTTTTTTGCTCATCCCCAAATGGAAGCTGTTGGTATGGATTCTAGTTCAAAATTAGCAAAATTAGATTTTTTTTTGAAAAAAAAAATGGTGTGCTCCCTTGTAGTATCATTTGGATTTTAGTTAAAAGCATCATGCAAGTGTCCCTATTTTTTAATTGAACCACTAAGCTTTCAGGGAGCAATATGTCAGTCACAGGTACCAATCGTGGAAGGGTGCCATACCACATCAAATTTCACTAAAAAATGAGCATTACTTAGGACGTAATTAGTTCAAAAGCTTTGCCAAAGATAGCACATGACGAACCTTACCTAAGTGAATCTTCATTTCCTTACCGTTCATTAGTTTCCTTTCGTAAACAAAACGGTGCGTGTACTAAGTATGATTCTGTTCATAGCAAGCGTACTTTGGACAATATTTCATATGGCCAGGCAACCCAAATCAAAACTATTTGTTCCACCGAAGAGAGCGCACAAAGAAATGTAAATACGCTTCAAAATTATCTGTTTTACAGGGGATACCCAGCTCAGATTGTTAACAAAATATCAACAAGGCCTGTAAAATCCCTAGGAGTGACCTTTTAAAACACAAGGGCAGTCCCAAGTCAAAGAAACAGATTTTATCTAGCCCCCTTGGTAGTGACCCGTTATCATCGCCTCGCTCCTCTAAGTAGTAACATTAAAAAACACTTTTCCATTCTTCAATTATCCAAACCTTTCAGGGAGAAATTTCCCAACCCCCGGTTGTTATTTACAGACAGCCCCACAACTTAAATTTTCTTCTTGTTAAAGCTAAGATACAACATGATGCGGTAAGTAAGGGCTGCTTTTAGTCCAATGAAAAATGTTCCGTAGCCTGTGCGGTCCTTAAAGATACCAAAACTCTTCATTGCTTTAACAACACGGGACAGAAGTTTTATGTAAAGGGTGACTTAACGTGTTTTACTACAGGTGTGGTCTATCTTTTAAACTGCCTTGACCGTGAAAAGCAATATGTAGGAGAGACGGGCTCTGAACTCAGGATTAGACATCGAGGTCACAGACAAGAATTTAAAAGAGGTCGCACTCCTGTTGGTAACCATTTTCAAACCTGTAAACAATTTGAACTTATAGAAATTGAAAAGCTTCGGAACAACAACAAGAAAATTTTGGAAGAAAGGAAGCTCCACTGGATTTTTAACACAAACACCCGCGTCACAGTGGCATGAATGTCAAAGACGTAAGTCTTAGTAGTGAGTACCTGACATAGTTTTTGTGATCTGTTTTATGTTTTTCTGCTGCCCTTTTAGTTTAACCGGCACGTAAACAAGGAAGGCTTATCCTTCCGAAGCGTCGTGTATTTTGATTTTTATTGCCTTTGAACTTTTCAAGTTTTGAAAGTTTTTACACTTTTACCGTTTTACCAACTTTTAAAATCTTGATTGCTTGGAAGATTGGCACGATCTGTTTTTTTTTTCATGTCATAAAAGTGAAATTTACTATGGATCGTTTATACAGTATGTCGTGTGCCCTGTGTTTGTTTCTTTCTTGCGTTTCTACACACACACTCACACACACACACACACACACACACACACAT
>WURT03670402.1:0-17436 GCA_009936505.3 Holothuria glaberrima | reverse complement strand
CTTCTTCTTCTTCTTCTTCTTCTTCTTCTTCTTCTTCTTCTTCTTCTCCTTCTCCTTCTCCTTCTCCTTCTCCTTCTTCTTCTTATTTTCTTTTTTTTATTTGAAGGCAAGGTAGTTACCGTGGATTCGTTTGTGTGGAACATACAAGCCAGTGAAGTCAAAATCAACGCCAAGAGCCCGATAACCATTGACTTTGTGGCACAAATCGCCCCACAAAGCAACTCCATCAAAGGCAAGGATCTGTGGAGGCTAGGCATTTTTGGGAGCGAACATAATGACGGTCACGGAGAGAGGGTCGGCTTTAAAAGTCAAATTTTGAAAGCAAAACAAGCTTCAAAAAGACTAACAAAAGGACAACCCCTGAAAATGAGAAATATTTTCAGTCGTTTTGATATTAGTCAGATTGGATGCAGTGAAATTCGTTATTTTTGCGTGGAGTTTGCCAAAAACTCTGACTCGACCGTAGATTTCGAGTTTCGTTCGGGTTCCGTGTTGGACCGCATCGTTTCCTGTACAGAAATGGAGTGTCGGCGTCCTAATGCTAACGCCTCAGTGGCAGGTAAATATGACAGAATTACCAGCTATGATACTGAAGGGATGTGGTGGTAATGGTAGTTGCAGTAGTGATGGTGATGGTGATGACGGTTATGGTGAGGGGATGATGATGGTGATGATGATGATGGTTATGGTTACGTGATGGTGATATCGCTGGTAAATAGGTGAAGTTGGGATGGTGATGGTGAAATATGTTAACGGTAATGGGATGATGATAGTGACGTTAATAGTTACAATTAATGTGATGCTGACGGTGACAGTGACGTTGACGATGACGGTAACGACTGCGATGACGATGTTTATGATAACGACGGCGTTTAAGCCAATAGAAAACCCGTAAAAGGAAACAAAAAGTTTTTGATGGACTGTGTGAATAAACTTTCCTTATTTTTGGTAGGTGAAGAAACATTGCCTGAATTGAAAGTACCTCAACGTAAAGTTTATTTATCTACCTTCGGACTAGGAGTTACAATCATTGGAGCCTGCAGAGACGGTTCACACAACATTTCTATTGACTTGATCACTGCAATATATCCTTTCGCCGATGCCATTCGCGGCCAAGGTTTATGGAGAGTCGGTATCTTCCTTTCCAACGCAACTTATGGGGAAATGACCAGGTCTCAATACCGACCCGATATACTGAATGCGGAACAAAAGGCAAAGCCACTTATTCCAGGAGAATTGTTTATATTCAATAATTTGTTAACGACACTCCACACAACAGGGGTGGGTTGTCCAGAATCTGATTTGCAATATATTTGTGTAGAATTCGACAAGGGGGAAAATCCTATTCCAGCTTTCAAATTTCCAAGAGGACCTATCATTCATTGTGTTAGAGTTAAATGCAGAAGGCCTAAACCTAGACTAAGCAATGATGATATAGAAAAGGCGATTTTAGCGGCAATATTTGGTAAATAAAATGTGACAAAAGCGGAATACCACCGTCAGTTGGAGCGTAGTGTACTGCAGATAAAAGTTTTAGCATAATTGCATTGGTAGATATCCCGTCAGACGGGGAGGATATACCCCCATGACACTTTTCGGAAACTCTCGCATTGATTTTCACTTTTCCACTTGGTAGCTCTCCCCTCAAGGGGCCAGCCCCCCCCCCTCCATTTTTTGACACAAATGTCATCTACTGCAAATTTCAAGAAAGTAAAATGAGCATTCAATTTTTATTTATTGAAATCATTTTGTAGAAGTCGAACAAAGCTTTAGATTACTGTATAAAATTAAATACACAAAATTACAAGCCTTATATACAATTCAAATGCATTTATCCAGGATTTTACCGAAGTGAGGACTATAACTTTGTAAAAAGTGAAATCAAGACCCCCGAATCCGGCAGACCCTTGCAGGAATTAAATTGATCTTAAACGATTACATGGGATTTTGTGGTATCAAGGATAAAGATACATATACTCAACGAAACATTTTGGTGGATTCGTGAATTATTTTGCAATGTGTACACTCAATGCACTTTTGGAATAGTCTGGCCGATGATGACCAGGATTTTCGTGAAAATAACCAACACCACCAGAATCTGGAAAATCTTTCTAAAAAACCATTTTAAACTGTTAAAGTAAAGCACTCTTAGATGCGATTTCCTGGTGTTTGTCAACTTAGATTAGTATGTATATGCACATTTTTTTATCGAATCAGGCATTGTTATGTTATGTAGCCTTTACAATCTCCGAGTACAGGCCAGAAGACTTAGGGGTCTTTGGATGCTCCCCACAAGCTGAAGAATTTGTGGAAAAAATCCCTCTTTGTGTAGTTCAGTTAGAGATTGTTTAAAAAAAAAAAACTTAATGTAGTGGTTAACAAGTTTTGGCAATGAAAGTTCCTCCTCCTCTCGGAACCTCGGATGTTGCACATTCATGTTCTTAAACGTTGGAAATTTTAAGTTACACCAGCAGAAATTCAGCTTGAGCCTATTCGTCAAAGACATTTCCGTATTATTTTATCATGTGTTTCTTGTTTAACTTGACAGAGTTAAAAATAAATACCAGTCTTTTCATTGCATGCAGCAAACCTATGGGAGAACACATGAATACAAGAGGTGAGAGTTGATGAAAAATCCGCGGGGCGGATCTCAATACTCAGGCAAAGAGTTAAAAGAAAAGGGTGTGACTTTTTAAAAAGAGTTTCCCCCTTAAATGTTGCCCCTAAACTGATAACGTATGGTCATGAACCATGTAAGACTCTCAACATTCAATCGGCCGTCATTTTGCTCAAAAGTTGTTTACAAGATACCGCCGAGTGCATTGTTATGTTTTGTACTTTACATTATTTTCCCACGTCTTGAGTTAGTGTCAATTCCGCCACTGATCCGAGATATAAGAATATAAAGGTATGGATTTGCATCAGACAGAAGCACGGACCCTGCAAAATAATTCAACAGGAAAGTCCTGTTTGAAGATGAATTCCTAAAAACTCCTCAATTGAATAAAGGGAAACGATAAGTCGATGACCCCTCAGCATAGGCGTACGAGGTGGGGGAAGAATGGGCAGACTGCCATCCCCCCCCCCACAATTTCTGAGGTCGAAAAGTGGGGCAATAAACGACAAAAATCTGGGCACAAAATAGGTGAAATTCCGGCAGAGATGAAGTAGAAGTGAAAAGGTTGCCCGAATCTTCTACTGAGTTCCCGAATTTTTTATTGAATGCCCAAAAAATGTGCAAAAATTTTCTCGCGCTCCGCGCGCACGTAGTGCTTTTGGTGGTCTATTTTAGGTACCTGAACTGCAACGAAATTGGGGCAACTTTTTGAGATTCGGGCAAAAAACCTTTTACGCCCCCCTCCCATTGGAAGAGTCCTGTAGGCCTTTGCCCCTCAGATCAGAGAGTTGTTATCCAAATAACAACTCCAGGGAGTTGTTATCCAAACAACTTGCTTAGATGACCTCTGCAATGTACCTGTGTAAGAGAAAATAATTAGAAATGTCGTAAACGGCGTGTTTACTTGCAGTGTTACTGAGTGACAGGTTGATATACTGCTGGACCGGAATCCATTGTCGTAAAATGCTTGACTCTAAAAATTGTTCGGCGGCAAAATTCCCCATTTTCATATTTCATTTGATTCCATTAATTGTAATTTTATTTCCTGTAAGATAGAGTCAAACGCAAAATCGTGCAAATGCGATAAAGATTTTTGAAAAGTGTACGGGAAAGAAGAAATAATATCATTCTATGTTTGTTTCGAGAATTAGAAAAATAAAATACAGGGTGCAACAAAGATAACACACTCTTTTTTTTATTTGTTCATTATAGTTACAATTTTGTTTTAATTAAGGATATGAATGGTCGACTAGTGTAAAACTCTAAATAAACAAAGTACGGTATCTAGACAAGTCTTCTCAACGACTCTGTGCCTGCAGATATGTAGTTCGACTGGAGACCTTTTTTTTTTCTTTTTCTTCTCTCTCTTTCTCTCCTTCTCACTGTTTCCCTCTCTCTGCTTTTCTTTTGTAGCCTAAGTGACATTTTTTTAATAGGTTGCTAGCTTCGTGATCCGTGTGTTTGTTCTAGTATCCTTTTTATACTTTTACTGTTCCGCTTTTGTATTTGTGTGGACGAAATAAACGAAATAAAATTGGAGAAGGCTAACACAGTGTATCGTTATGTGACCAACCAGAGAAACCACCCAAAAGTGAAGGCGATTCCTTGTACGGTAAAACAAGATAATTCATGCGTCCCATACGTGCAGTGTGCATTCATACTGGAAGTTCAATGTCATTACATTTCTTTTTCGAAAATCTGGAAGCAATTTTTTTCACAACAGAGATAAGTCAGGTGCCGTAAGTGATGAGTTAAATAATTATGACGTAGAAAACTTGTAGCTTCTCTTAGGCCCGTTGGCAGCTTTTACTATGGAGAGGTCCGGCGATTTAATTAAAGTGGGCCATTTATTTAATATGCATGTAACAGTATCTAAGCGTAGCGCCACCATCAATTCCCCTAAAAAATAAATCTCAGGTCGGCGAAGTTGTCACTTGCCAACTAAAGACGTTTTTTCTGAATCCTCGTCGAGAAGGAGCTAAGCATCACACCAGGCATACTGAAATGGTAACCCTCTATAAGAAGTGTGAACACTTGCACGAAATTTTCATTAATGGTTAATCAGAATTAGGCTGTATGCTTATCGCGTGCATCAGGAGCCCATCTCAACGGGCACTAGCCACCTCTTTCTCATTTATTGCTGAAGAAAATGCAGGAATTGTATTTGTTAAAATCATACTTTTAAGGCACCTAAACCCCAATAAATCACATGCAAGAGCTTTTCCTAATTTTCCTGGGAGAGCCCCTGATCCACCGCCATAGATTCACCTTCGATACTCTATAATGTGAGTGCTCCCCTCAGTGGAATACATGATAGTTGTCTCCACTTAAAAGCGTACTTGGCCAGTATGAGTGGATTTCTCGTTCTAAAGCTCAGTGTAAGTTAAACATGATCTGACCTTCCCATCAAGCCTTCTTCCCGAAGCGAAAATTAGCTAACAAAAATTATTAAATAAAAACTTTTATTTTTGTGATCTGCCTAGTGCATATTCAATGCCATTTTGAGATAGTTGAATGCTTCATTCTAATGGTCACAATTATGTTAATAATACCCTGCAGTGTACCTTGCTCCCTGGACCCCCACCGAAGCGTTGTCTCTGTTGCCCATGGCCCCAACGTCTACAGGGGGAAAGCTTCGCGTTATCAAAACGCCTTTAGCGCCGTTCAGTCTTTCATGTTGGTTAGCCCCTATGGAGGAACGTTGTGCCCCGTGCCCCACCTCCCACATCGAAAAGTCTGGTAACGTCACTTCATATTCCATAACTATTGCAAAGGCTCCACCACACAAGAAGGTAGACAGAAAGATAGACACGCAGACAGACAGACGACACCTGCATTAAACCACCCCTTAGAAGTTAAATTATCGGTGGTATTGTTGCTCACACCTTCCCGACGTGAGAGAGGGCCTTGGGAATTGGGGACTGACTTCTTTTCAAGCTGCGGTCCTCATCTCGTGCACATTTTGTTGAAAATGAATTTTGTTTTGAGCTGGGCACCATTTAGCAGCATTGCTTGGCCGTACAATATCCTGGTCAACCATCTGTCCATTCCATCACTCATCTCTTGATTCCTAATCTTCAACCTGAGCCTGAGGACCCTTCTGTGATACGGTCCCTTCACCAAAGGAAGGGTCATGAAAAAACGACCTGGATCGTCTACGAAGCCTTGGGAGAACTTCACTCTTCTCACCTCCCACCCACTGTACTATGGGGGTTCAAGAGGAATCAAGAACACTTTCATTATATAACGAGGGTATTGTGTCTTTCTGGATTGTGTAGTATGTCTAGACATACGTAAACACCCAGGGGCGGATGCAGGATTTTATAAAAAGGAGGGGGTCAACAGAGTGCTGAATGCACTAGCGAGCCGCAAAGCGTCGATGGGGGAGGAGCGGCAGGGGTCGTCTCCTTCCCGACATGGCAACCTTATGAAAATTGAACATAAAATTATGCGATTTTGTGACTCTTACAACGTTAATCACAGAGGCAGTAAAATTGATGTAATTATGTCCCACTCAGAAACAGAATCAGCAACTTTTCAGTCCTAGACTCCTTGGGGTAGCAAGGATTCGATTGTTGGGGCGCTTTAGAAGATGATATCGTATTCCCACCCCAGATATCCTGAAAGTCGCTTTAAGTGTGCAAATTCGTATCTACAATAAGTTGCAACCAGGACTGGAAACTTCCTTTGTCACTTGGTAAGGAGGTGCCGTCCCGGAGGAAGGGTCTAACTGGGGAGGGGTGGGCTTTGAGGAGTTTTTGTTCTTCGAAATTGGCTGAGTTGTAAAATGGTGCTATCGTTGTCAAAGTTTCAAACTGATCATATGTTGAAAAATTCACATACTTAAGTGAAATTGTAAGTTCTCTGTTTTGTTGGATGTAAGGAAACGGTGTGATTTCTGAGTGTAGGGGTTGAAACTCCATTCAAAATTTTTTTGTTCATGTAATTTATGTAATGTTCATAACCTAAGTCAATTTCTAAACCTAATTCCCTAACATAACAGTCTTTGGCACCTTCCATATAAATGCCAAGACCGTATACATATACAGTAATAAAATCGCAAGGGGTTATAAATACCTGTTCGCACTACTGTGTGAATGCGGGAGGCTGCAGTATTGTAATCTGTATATATTCTCTAGTCTGCACATATCAGTCGATCGGAGTCATAAGTAGCCTAGTTGTTACACATTTACCATTACTGAAATTTATCTGAAAGTTACTTGAATCAGCTGGCCCTTTTACATCAATTCACCCTCTATCTTAGCCGACTGATTAGATCCCCGCCAGGTAGTACAAATAGCTAATAATAGCTAAAATCATGCACAATCATGAATGCACAATATTGAAGCCACACAAGTAGTAGCGGAGATCCGTCTAAAATCTGTGGGTGACACGAAGGATTGGGTCGGAGAGCAATGAAAGCATATTTTTTTTTCTGAAAATGCGAAAATGGGCGCATCCCCACAAAGTGATGGGATATGTCGGCGGTGCTCGGGATTATCCCCACACAGTTTGTAATACTTTAAACGAGTCATTAGAAGTATTCTTCTATTTATAGAAGTAGGGTTATACAATGAATGAACAACTGACCAGTGTTCACTGGGTATATAACGACAACATTTAGCCTAATATCAACAGAAATTGCAGAGTGACTAGATATTAGCGTTTCAGTACTACATTAAGCATATTATTTTAACTTTCTCCGAAGTCAAATGGGCCTCTTAGCTTTTTAGCATTATTCCTGGAACGTTTTCATGAATTGTTTTACAGTGATTCTGGCATTATGGGAGAGGTATGTGAACATTCCCTTACCTAATGAGATGGCAACACACGTCATTTGTGAAATGAGTGGATACTACTTTTTGCAATGTAATGTGCAAATTTCACAGGGAGAGTCCGAGAGAGGGTAGTGCACCTTAAAAGATTATACAGGTGTGGAGGGGTGTATTCAGGTGGGCACTCACCTAAAGGTGTGGGTCGGTCTGGTTTTTGGTGTCGGGACCACCCGATCGTCGGTTTGGACTTTACCAAGACCACCCGAAACCGACAAAGCCTCCTGTTTCCTGTTCAGACAGCCCGAGACCAAACCGATGTCGGTTTCGGAATAGGTCAAACCGTCCAAACTCGATGAAGCTTTCAAGTCAGACCACTCGAGACTGACCTGACAAAACCCGAAGCAAAGTTTACGGCAAAAACGTACAATTAGTAGGATTTTATTTATTACTGTGTATTAATTACAGATCGCACAATTTACCAAAGTTCGAGAAAGGCCAAATTTGCGATTAAATTACAATCAACAAAGCAAAAGTTACTGGATCAATCCCCCTCCCGCCTAAAAAAAAACAAACAAAAAAAAAAAACAAGAGGTTAGGTATTGGATAAGCAAATCTTAAAATTGAGTTAAAGTGACTCAAACAATTGAAAACAAGTTCAAGGACATGTCCTAAGATCAAAGTGTAATCAATGAGAATGAGGGTTAGAAAATATAAATTAAACTTGAGCGTTTAGAGTGACTTTCAACGAAAGCAAAAGTTTAAGGACTCAAACCTGAGATCAAATCAAAATCAATAGGTGCCAAAGTATACGGATTTATTGAAGATCACTTACAACCAACCACCTCACACGTATACGAATTAAATCTCGCTTACGTCAAAGATAGAGAATTTATTGCTTCGACAAGTTTTGTTAAAGAACTATAACAATGACACTTTATCGACACCCTTCCAATCTATTTTTTATTTTTACAAAATCACCTGATATTATCTTGGAAGTACTACACATCAATCATATTTCAGAGGGTAAATAATTCGATACTTCAATGCCCTGTAGACATGCCACACAGACTAGAACTGTACCACTTTCTTTCAGCAGTAAAGGTATACATGTTTTTCTTACCCATTGACCGTAATCATATGATGAGGGGACGATATTTATTGAGGAAAATCCAGTTTGGGAGTCATCCTGCAATGCATGATATTCATGGCAAGCGTTACGACTTAAACTCACGCATAGGCTATCACGTATTAGTTCAGCCCTGAAAAAATACTTTTCAGGGATAGCCTATTAACTATTCAATAATCTACAAATCTATCACATAAATTAGTCTTTGATTTAGACAGTAAGAGCAAATATAAACGTACAGATGGACACTTATTACCCCAAAGTACCATTTTTGGTTAGGGGAAAGCAAAATTCTCAATTGGTGACTGCTTTTTAATTGACACCAAATTCAAAAGATGCAGACTAACTTACATTTAACGGCATGCACAGAGATTGTTTTCATTACACATATAATCCTTGCACGATCATCATGGGGCACTTGGCCAGGGGCCCCACAAAACTAAATTATTGTACATGTTTGGAGAGTGTACCAGACGGAATCCAGAGGTAGCCACCATAAAAAACAGAGGGAACCCCACATTGTCGATTACCGTAAGTTTAGCTGTCTCGCATAATTATAAGACTACACAAAAGATCGATTCAGTCTGACCGTCGTGAACTGATCTAGCGGAAATCAGTGTGATGACGCAACTAACGTTGGAATTTGTGGAGATCATCAGTGAGTACTAATTTTCGTTTTGTAGACTTACATGTACGTAAGAAGGAAATCAATGGAGTTTATTTCGAGTGGGAAGGGAGAAAGTGAAAGTAACCACAGCCTTTGCCCTCCTTTCGTGACTTGCGCCACTGTAGTCATGTGGAAAATTATAGTCCAGGGGAGCCTGTACATTAGTTTGTTCCCAGCCCCCACAGGTAAATCCGGCCCTGGGCTTGGCCTTGATTTGATCAAGGACATATATTGACTGACACAACAGTGACTGTACAAGTTATCGTTGACAAACCAGAGTGAAGCTATATTGTTTGAATGAAAGTCATTCAGGAGGCAATCATCAAGTGTATCTAGGGCTATGTCTAAATATTGTTCTGCAGGGAGTTGCTAACACCTCCATGCTTGAGAAGATGATGTATCCCATTTCAGAAGTCTCTACATCCCCTC
This sequence comes from Holothuria glaberrima, assembly GCA_009936505.3. Classification (NCBI taxonomy): domain Eukaryota; kingdom Metazoa; phylum Echinodermata; class Holothuroidea; order Aspidochirotida; family Holothuriidae; genus Holothuria; species Holothuria glaberrima. The sequence goes on along the minus strand of WURT03670402.1, from coordinate 7,822 downwards.
CGTCATGCAACTTCTCGTTGGGCGGAATCTGCATAAATCCGGGTCGGTTTTTCGGTTTTTCTCGGTTTGGGTCGAAAACGGTCAGACCACCCGGAACCGAAGAAATATCGGTTCCATGATCGGTCAGACCACCCAACCGTCGGTCCAAATTCAGTGAAACTACCTAAAACCGACTTCCCGGTTTCGGACGGTGTCGGGTTGGTCCCGGTTTTGGGCGGTCTGTGCACGCCTTAACACTCAACCAGCCAAAAACCCTCAATTTTCCCTGATGACCATTTGCGTGCGGAATATTTTTGATGGGGGGATGGATTAACCAATTAGCCGTTCTACCAGGAAAAAAATACATTACCCGGGAAAACTCTTCAATTCAGCGAAATATCTGTCTGGCCCGAATGTCCAGTCCCCAGGCGCCTATGCCTATGTTTACAACATATCCAATACGCTTTTACCTTTCCCTTTGTCATTCTGCAGTTCTGTCCTCAAATCGTTTTACTTTGTAATTTTTGCCGAAACGTTGAAATTTAGTTTTTGCCCCAATAAATAGGACTGAAGGGCTTCATCTTCTCCAAATTGGAGCCCTGATTTCAATGACACTTTAGGTTACCGGGTAAAGTTTATAATTAGAAGTTCCCGGGAATAACCCTGCTCATTAATGAAGGTTGCCTCAACGTACGTAGAGCATTTTTCCTGCCTAAGCCTGCAATTTAAAGTCACCTGAAAATCATTTTACTTGGAAACAATGTCCACAGAAACGAACAGATAAAAGCAGAGTAAAATCTGGAAACAGAACAATCAGTCGATTTGACTCAGTCAATGAGGCGGTCGTTCCTGACTTATGTGAAACTCCACGACTAGTATTCAACTTAAAGGGAGCATGCAGTACCCCCAATTTGAATATTTGTACCCCGTTATCCTAACTCAGGAATGGTTCCTATTAATCATATGACAATATTTTTGTTACTTCTCCGTTAAATCCATGCAGGATAACTCCTTGATTTACCTTAAATACTTAATGCTTTTATACAGAAATACAATGAAAGGGAAGATTTGTAAGATTTAGCAAGTTTTTTGAAAATAAACTTGAGGTGAGTGCTTTCCCCCTTTAATTGTCACTAGATAAAACTTTTGGAAAGATTGAAGGGCACTTGTTTTACGATACTAAGACCTCACTTTTAAGTTTTGGTTTATCTTTGACTTCATATTAAGAGATCAAGATATGGTCCAAGGCGTTTTTACCTATGTAGTTCTGTCTGTCATATAACATCACGACAAACCATACACCATGCTTTGAGATAAAATTTATTTATCAGGCGCGGATCCAGGTGGGGGCGCACCCGGCGCACGCCCCCTTCTTTCGATGGCCAACGATTTTTTGACCAACGATTTTTTTTGGCCTGGGCAAATGAGCAAATAGATATGGAAAATATGCTTCCCAGATACTGGGAAATCGCATCTAAGCGCATCTAGAATTCAAATTTTCTTGGGGGAGGACCCCCAACCCTCCGTCGTAGTTTCGCGCCTTCGGCGCTCGCTCGTCGGCCTTCGGCCGACGGTGTGTGCGCCTCCCTTTCTCAAAATCCTGGATCCGCGCCTGTTTATATCATAAATATGAGTCACAACTTAACGTTTCCCGTCACAAAATGTCATGAACAAGAATTACCTTTCACCTTTTATAAACAGTAAAAGTCAGAGGAAGATTTTCTGTTTATCAAATTATTTTTTGACCTTATGCGGTCACAAAGAAAAGTGAAGGGCGACTATGGAGTTGCAATCAACCTCAAAACATGGCATTTCAACAAAAAGAGATCAGTTTTAAAGGTTCATTGCATCCTGACTAAGGAAATGCATTATGATTGTAGTGTTCCATTGCCAACATTTTTTTTCCTCTGGACAAGTCGAAGAGCCTAACCTCAAGGCTCAATGACAAGGTCATCCCCCTCTTGAAGTTCGTTGGTATTGGACAGTGTTGTAACTAGTCATCACTTGAGTCACTAATTTTCAAAAGGAAAATGACTCGAGCAATTGTATCATAATTTCCCCACAGAAATGATACAGTGACTCGAGTCACTGACTCGACTCGAGTCACATTGAAAGTTGTAAATGACCCGACTCGACTGCAAAATTGAGTGACTCATTACAACTCTGGTATTGAACCAACTTTGGCAGTTGCAAACAGCAAGCAAGGAGTTACTATTCTAAAATTATTAAATCGTAAATTGAGCTCAAAGTAGCACCTTCTCGTTAGACAGTCGGGGAGATTTCCCTTTTGGGAAAAACAAAGTTCTTCCAAATAGAGAAAACTTTTGTTGCACAGTGTACAGGTACAGGCTTGCTAGCGTAACATTGACAAGAGTAAACAAGAACGAAGACAAAGAAAAAACGGTGAACCACGGATTATATAGGACCTGGTGTTTCGGTGGCTATGACAATACACCCGGCGAACACACATTTAAATCCAATACATTAGACCGATTAACTTTGCGAGGGTTCGTTAAAAGCATTTGCCTTTGAAAATGTACGCATAACGCTTGGAATGTTGGGTAAAAATAGACAAAATGACGGCCCATGTGACCAATTTTTCTCCTGATTGGGGAAAAACAAGATTCAAGTAAAAAGAGTTCCAAACTACATGATACGTAGAGAACTAGGAGGAAAATTTTAAGATAGGACATTTAGTTGCTAAGGATGGAGGACGGGAGGTCAAAGGTCGATTTGAACTAAACAGGCAACACTTGTCCCAAACTCCTCTTAAAGTGTAAGTCCAATGAAGATGAGATTAGGTAAGTAATGAACTCGAAAAACTTGTGCTTTCGTAACTGCTGATATACGTCAAAGATCAAATGAGCTGAAAATTAATTTCTGGGGCCATATCTTGCTTATCATTATGTTACGATCGGCCATTAAATCACATGATATGTAATGAACAAAATTTTAGTCAACTGTAGGTTAAAGGTCACCAATTGGACGACTTAAAGGTCTTATTCAGAGGCAAATAAGGGTCTTGCAATCGACTCAAGAGCATTATATGAGGTAAACTAGATTTTTAAACTATTTTTCTACGGAAAATACGGAGCGAAAAAATGGTGTTTTGTATTTTTAATCATTTTCTGAAAACTTTACTGTTTTTGGTCGAAACTGAAACGATTTTTTTTTCTGTTTCCAACGTGCATAGGCAGTAAATCTCGTCGTCGGGTCTATGTCAGGTTCGATAACCCTTCGCACACACCCGTTTTCTCAACATCGCCATACATTTACTGTACTTTACTGATGTATGGCATTTTGCACTCTGTCATGCTTCGTGTACTAGGGCCAACTTACGCTACATACACTAACCCTGTGAAAAACTTTAAAAGAAACGTTCCCCAGATTTTCATCTAAGACTCTTACCTACGACCTTGAATCCCTCCCAGTCCATTCGAATTATATGTTTTCTTTGGATCAGAGTAGTATTTACGCTATCCTTGCATGAATTCAAAGAATTTTCGCGGATTTTTCAAAGCAATGCTTGAACGTCGCGCTTACTTAAGTGGTCAGAATTTATACAAGGTAACTATACACCTGTTGTGAAACTCACACACGCCCCGTACCAGGCCAGAATCATTCGTAGGCCTGTGCAGGCCCTTTTCCTTTTTAAAATTTTTGAAATTGGATGAAAATTGAAGGAGATATAATTTCGTTCCGTTGCCTTTTTTGGAGCTAAAACAGCCAATTTATGGGTCATGTTTGGTGGAATTTTTACATTTTCTCGAAAACTACACAACATTGACATGTAATCTGTCCAGAGAGTGCTTTCGATACCTTTGGCTCATCATTAGTAAAAATGGGGATCGTGAGTCTGACAGAAGGGTATAATCATTAAGATTGAAATTTTGGTGTAAAATTTCGCGATTTTTGCCATTTTTTGAAAAAATGGACATTTTAACCGAATTTCGGACCTGTTTGTTAAACTTGGCTCCCAAATGACATGCACCACAAAAAGCCATTTGTGGTCTATTCTGTAATTTTAAATGGTGTTAGGTTAAATAATGATGAAACAACAATTTTTTTAAAATTTCATAAAAAAAAAAAATAGGTAGCGTGCGGACCTAAAGGCTCCATAAGGGGACGATAAGTAGAGATTTTACATGTGTTGCACTAGGCTTGTCAGCCGCATATGCTCAAAGCATTTCCATACAAGTGAATTCGCGGAAGAAAACCGCATATTTCCCCAATTTCGGAATTGGAAAGAGCTGAAGGTAACCGCCTTCCCCACAATTGAATAAATTCCATTTAGCACACCACCAGGAAGGAGACATGGTCTTGCCAGCTCAGAGAACGAAGTAAAGTGAGTTTGAATTTAACTTGCCATTGTTGTAGCCTGAACACCGATGTCAGCCCTAACCACACGAGTTCCCAGCGAAATCATGGGCATCTCGTAGCCTGGGCGTATATTATTTATGTTTTACCATGGTTGGGACCTCATTTGAACCTAACCAGGCTTAGTCTACTTACATTTCACAGCAGTAGCATGGTGGGTTGTGATCTTCCGCACTGAGGTAGTAAATTGGCCATGGCAGAATCAAAAAATAAGATTAATGTTAACTTATGCAACATGATTATCTTTAAAATTTACTTTATTCAGTATTACTGTTCATCTCGTCTCTTTCAATTACAACATTACCCACCGTCTATCTATCAATATATCAAAGGTTTACGCTGAACACAAGAAGCTCGTATATTCGCATGTAAACTGCTGTACATGACTCCGGCTAGTGACGTTACACGCTTCACCTAAGCCACGCCCCCGTTTTCATTGCGACATTTGAAAATACGATTTTTAGCCATTGTGTCGTATTTTCAGAAAGTATTTTCTCAGCAATGCAAAGGGCTATTCCGAAAATTCAAAGTATGTGTTAAACAGAAAAAAACAGTAGTTTCTGCTCACTTCGAATGAGACGAAAATGCATTTTCCTCTGAATTGTGTCATTCATCTCCTAAATGTGAAGTCCTGTCCATTTCAAAAGTGCATGTTGGTAGGTATCCTTACAACGAAAACCAGTCAGCGTGAGGAAATGTCATCTGAAAATATGTGCTGGCATGCGGTATGTTGTGTGATTGCCGGCCTGGGGAGGGGTCTAAGGGGAGGGTTGACCCTTCCCCTTTGAAAATTTTTGAAAAAATTAGGTGTCCTTTCATGCAATCTGGTGCCACGTATGCTACCTTTTGAAGTAAAATTCAAAATTTGCGTTACTTAAGGAACTAAAAAATGGGCATTAGTGATCGCCGGCCTGGGGGAGGGGTTGAAGGGAAGGGTGTGTCCCCCTCCCCTTTGAAAATTTTGAAAAATTAAGTGTCCTTTCATGAAATCTGGTGCCAAATATGCTACCTTTTGAAGTAAAACTTGTGTCACAAGATTTACGTATTTTTAGTAACTTAAATAAAAAAAAAAAAAAAAAAATTGGCAACAGTGGAGGGCCCATGGGGAAATAACCCCTCCCCTTTGAAAATTTTTGAAAAATTGCTGTCCTTTCATGCAATTTGGTGCCACATTTGCTACCTTTTGAAGCAAAATTTGTGTTAAAAATTACGTATTTTTAGGATCTAAAAAAATAGATTGTCATCGGTGAGGGGGGCCATGGCCCAATGCCCCCTTCCGTACACCACTGGTTGTTGGTCAAGTTGGTGAAATCGGGGGAAATGGTCGAAATTTTCAGTTCATGGAAAAATCAAAATAACTGCGTGGCAGGTGAAATGCAGTATGACTTTTGTATTGATCGTGTGTAAATAGAGAAGCATCACACTGAAGATATTCATACACCGAGCCAGAAAAGAAGGCACGAGTCATTTGACAAACTGAGCAAATCCAATAATCGAAGCCTAATTTGGGGCAAAAAAAAAACAAGACACATGTCTAGACTAGTTGAGGTGCCATGACGTTTGTAAGCCAGGGTGGGTTATAGCTAGGTTAACTTGCTCTATTAATGTGGTTAGGTTATTAGTCATGTTGGTCCATGGTAAAGTTGCGCGATAGGAAAAAATTCCACATCCATATATCGCGATAGTATAGCCAAAATTTTCGCAGTATATCGCCAAACGGATTAACGTTTTGTAGACAAGGCTGAACAGGGCCGTCGCCTCGGGGGAGGGGGGCAGGGGTCTACTGGTGAATTTCAACCTGACTGGAAACTGGCTATGCCCAAACCTCTTCTTAAGAAAAGTAACCTAGATCACGTAAAAAAGAATAATCGCCAGGCTAGCAATCTCTCTTTCCTTTCCAAACTGGTGGGAAAAGCCTCTCTCATTAGTTTTTCCAGATACATGGATAGTCATGGTCTCCTTCCCTCGTACCAAAGTGCCTATAGAGCTAACCACCACAGAAACACATCTGGGGAACTTACATAACGACATTATGTACAATATGGAACAAAAATGTAATCCCATTGGGTGCTATGATAGATCTAAGTTCAGCATTTGACAGTCAATCATCAATTGTTGCTGGATATTCTTGAAAGATGCTTCGGTGTTTGTGATGTTACTTAAGAATGGATATCGTCATATTTGACTGATAGACAATTTAATGTTTGTTTAAACAAATCGCTTCCTGTGCCACTTAAACTTGACTTCTAAGTACCGCAAGGTAGTATTAATGGACCAGTGTATTTTACTTGTTACTCTAGGACAAGATTACTTGTGTCAGTGATGACCAATCCCTCACCGGCTATACCGATGATCACAGCATTTACTCTAGTTTCAGAGCAGGTGATGTTTCTTGGGAAGCAGCAGTTATTAGCAATCTCTCTTCAACGTTAGAAACGGTTAAAGGATTGGATGCAGTGTAACCGTCTTAACTTTAAGAAGATCCATCAATACCTTGACAGATCAAGTTGTCTCAAACTTGCTAACGCCACGATTTTTTCGCATATGGATTACTGTAATAACCTGGTCTGTAACTTTCCAGACTCTACGTTACGTTCTCTCCAAAGAATTCAGAACCTTTCTGCTCAATTAATTCTCGGTCGTTCCAAATTTGGCAGTGCCTCGGAGGCTTTGTAAGAGCTACATATCCTGCCTATCAAAGCTCGTATTGAGTACAAGATTCTCCTTCTTGTGTTTAAATGACTTTTATGCTCCAACTTATTTATCCGTGTTGCTTGAATTCAAAACCTTTTATTCTACTAGATCCTCAGAGGGCTTACTTCTCAAAGTTCCTTCTACTAGTCGCAAGTTCTTTGCGGATCGTTCTTTTACCGTCGCTGGTCCTAAGCTTTTGAATGCCCTTCCGATCGATACTGGGATGTCTTCGACCATTGTTTTGATTTTGGTTTTTTTGTACAGCGAATTGGGTGAGGTTACACATTAATGTGCATTACATTAAGTTTTACAACCTTAACCTTAGAAATCCACAGTGGGGGTTGGGTGGGGGAGGGGCATATCAAGTCAGCTAGAGCCATTTTGTTAAGTCGAATCAGGTCCCCAATCAGTCACTTCATTTTTCTTTTCAGGAAACTTCTCTTCAATGTGTCAAGTCAGGTAGATTTGGAAGATCCTAACAAGAGCCGCAAATCTGATTACAACTCTAGCTGTTATCGTGTTTCACTTGTTGTAGGTTAAGCAGAGTCAAGAGACTAGCACTTTAAAGCAAGTCTTTCAAGCAATGTAGGAAGCAAGTCACTCTTCAATTTTTAGAAATGTCAAAAGAGTGATAACTTATGAATAAGTCATACCTTCCGTCTCTGCCACACACACACGCATAGGCGTCAGAGACGGGGGGCAGACTGCCCCCCAAAATTTTCTGAGGTCGAAAATTCGGGCAAAAAAATGACCAAAATTCGGGCACAGAATA
>WURT03670391.1:0-14570 GCA_009936505.3 Holothuria glaberrima | reverse complement strand
AATAAAGATCTTTGCCGCACTGTCCTGCGGAGATCAATTACAGAAGTATGGCTGAAACAACGAGGAAGAGGGCGTGCTTCTGCTTTTCTGTTAATCCAACTCTATTTTAAAACCTCTCAGAGAAACGTAATACCCAGAATCAAATAAGATCTTTTTTGCTAAACCTCTTTTCTGTATTTCTTCAACTCTTTCTAAATATACACCGACCTGACTGTGCGTTACATTGTTTCCTAGCTTTGAGAATTACAAATTTTAACGCAAGTGATCTGCTGTACCTCACAGTCTGCACTACCTCACAAAATTGTTTGAGACTTTCGGAAAGTGCCTTTAAAGGGGCTTATTGAGTTGATATCAATTAGTTTTTGTCAAAGTTTCTAATAAGTCTCATTACTTATTTATGACTTGCTATAGTATTACCGAAAATGTGAGAAATTGTAGTTTTTGTGGACAGGGGTTGCGTATGATTAATACCTAATGGTAAAAGTGTCTGCTCACGAATTTGTAATAAATGATTTTTTTGTAATAAATGATTTTAATCATTAATTACCCTATGATTACCAATGCAGTTGTGTGTCAGATCTGCGGAATCTCTTAGTTTGACCATTTACCATCAAGATATGAGTAAAACTCAACAGGCCAACTTTGTGATAAAAAATCATGAATACTGAGAAAAAACACAATCAGCCCCTTAAAAAATTACATAAGAGTAAAATACGAACTTGAAAGTCGTTGACTAGCCTGTACCCAAAGGAAAAACTTGGAAGCAGTTTATGACAGTTATTCTCAAGCCTCAATTGACGAGTATCTCACCAGGAGAATCTTTGTTAATCTTTATCACGCCTGGCTAGTTGCAAATAAACATCCTTTATTTAATACTTTATGTTTTAGAAATGTACACCTCCCGAAACAAGTAAGAAATTAGAAAAATTCATTTAGTAAATTGCTCTTTGGGAAAAGAGGGTATGTCGTTACTTTGTAGTGACAGGTAATCAAGGCAATTATAGGCAGTTGTTTTGAGCCCGCTAGGGTATGTCGTTAGTAACACGACTGTAGACTTAAACCTAGAGACTTCAGATATGATCTACACATAAAGCAGTAACGAAATCATCATACGTAGGTAGGTGGGGTTGATCCAGGGTTTAGAAAGAGGAGGTTCACCGACTGTATGGTCAAGTGGTTAGAGCATCCGACTTGCAGCCGGAAAGTCGGGGTTCGAATCCTGACCGGGTCATACCAAAGACTTTAAAAAATGGAACCTACTGCCATTGTGCTTGGTGCTCAGCATAAGCAATGGAGTAGGGAAAACAAGCCAGTGAGCCACAACTGGAAAAAAAGGCCAAAGCCGGCCCTACTTAAACCATGTGGTTACAAACTGAGCCGTAAAACCTCATCTAACTAACTAACTAACTAACTTCTATGGGAGAGCCCCACATAGTACATCTAAGGCAAGGGGTGGGTGTCCCGGGTGTTCTTCGGGAGAAATAAAGAAAATAGAATACTTTTATGTTTCTCTGGATTTTAAGGCTGCTATATCACAAGCCGTTCATCAATATTAAAGTCTACAAAAATAAAGGGACCGTACGAACGGTTGATAGAACTAAATAAACCTGGAAAAAAGTAAAAAAAAAACATTTTTTGGGAAATGTGTTATAGATTGCTCTAATATGAACGTAATGCAGGCGCGGATTTTTTGGGGGGGATGCAGGGGTCCGGACCCCCTGCTCTTGGCCGCCGAAAAAATTTCAACAATTTGTTTCCTCTTTTAGGAGAAACTTGACAAAAAGTGCGTAAAAATCTTCATTTTCAGACCAAAAGTGTCCAACTTGAGGTGTTCGTTCATCCCTGCACCCCACCAGTTTCAATTATAACTTAAAACACGCGCCAACGAACTGTCACCGTGAGACCGAGTAGTTTTAAAATCTGCAGAGGTGTATATAGCCAGTGTTTCCACTCTAGGCTTCCTGAAATTACACGAAATTCGACAAATTTTGGTGCTGTTCGGGAATTTTTTTGGGAAAGAGAATAACCTCCAGAAATATTGGGATATCCTGGAATTTAACGAAGAATCTCCAGCACTGGCGTTCACGGGGGGGGGACGACACTGGGTCATGCCCCCTCACTAATGCCGATTTTTTTTTTAGTTCCTAAAATTACGTAAATTTTTTAGCACAAATTTTACTTAAAAAGGTAGCATTTGTGGCATCAAATTGCATGTAAGGACACCAAATTTTTCAAAAATTTTCAAATGGGAGGGGGCACCCCCTCCACCAGGCCGGCGATTTCACAGCATACTGCATGCCCCCCTTGAGAGAAATCATGGGTATGCCACGAGGGTAGTCAATTACCCATTGTTTACACCCCCTGGAAAAATTCCTGGATCCGCCCCTGTAACGATTGTTTTTATATAATACATGTCAAAGTTACGACTGGTAACTTCCCATTGCTAATATTTGTAATACTAAACAGATAACGCGGTTTCATTCAGCTTTTCCCCATTTGTTACTATACTTCATATCATCAGTGATATGTAAAAACAATAAACCTATTGTACCACGCTGTACTTCGAAACTAACCTTCATCATCGCTAACTTGCTCCAAAAGGCCCATGTAGTAAAGATGACGAGGGGTCCTCACCGACAGCGAAATGGCATCCCCAACTGAAGCGTGAAATGCTGGGTTAGCGCCGTCTCTGAAACAAAGCATAGCACTTCAGTCTTATTTGAATTTTTCAGCACGAACGTTTATGAACGTTCTAGGGTTACAAGGATTAGGGGAGGTGATATTAGATGGGGATCTATCGAAAACTCTTTCTTTGAACCCTACAAGTTGACGACAATAACCTTTTTTGTATGTTGTTCTTGATGATTCAATCCTAGCTAAAGAGGTGTTAAGAGGTACGCACAAGTGGAACACGTCGTCTGCTACATCTCGATGAGCAGATCGTGAAATTAACCCCTTGCCTTAACATTGCCAGTTGCTTAAGCTGTAAATTAATTTGAGGGTTTCGACGAGTTCCGACGCGATTACAGAAAGCTTGTCGAGTTCCCCAATATAATTTGCCCAATATAGATGTGTCTTTTAAATTATACGAATGCGAAAATTAGTCAAACTCCAACAGCAAAGTTTAGTCTTATCTTCTTCTAGTCTTCTTTTACTCATTTGCATAAATTATGAGCAATTTGGTTTATTGCCAGCATCCTTAGGTTCCTTGGCAACTGTCGGCAACTAATAAGACATTAAAGCATTTTTCCAAATAATCCTTTTTGCTGGGGTGGCTGTAAGAGTGCCTAGATATCAGACAAAAGAATTCAATGCTCTTCAGTTCAATAATCCCCAGTTAAAGGATAAAGTCTCCACTCTGAGGTCAATCTTATTGGATTAGCATAAATTAAAGTTTTCGATGGATCTCCATATGTAATACTAATATTACTAATATCACCTCTCTGCAAAGAGTAACTATACCTTGCTGATATATGGTGTCTCCTCTTTTAATAGGCTTCGTTTCCTACAAGAACACATTTTTTTTTAATTTTGGAAGGTAACAAGTAAAGTAAAATGGAAACTAGATGTATAGCATTAAAGTTGAATGTATGATCCGCTGATCAGCGACAAAGCACTCAAACTTATACATGATCATCCACACTGTTTCGAGTTAATTTACGGTACATATATGATAATAGGCAATAAAACTATGATCTGCACAAATGTGCAATTAAGTCAAAAAAACTTGGTTTCATTCGTGGAATATTCCACAGATCGAGATCCTGATCAGGTTTTTTTTATAGAGATCCGTATTAACTAAATGTTACGAAGTCACGGCATACATCAGTCAAGGAAAAATACGGGGAAAAACACTAAATTTCAATATAAGTAAAGGCATTTTCCAGTGGCACTTCACAAGGGTTTCATGTGAAAGAGAAAAATTTTCCAATTCGTGCCCTCCAAAACGCGTAGCAATAATCATTTCCTAACTCGAGATATTTCATTTTAAAGAGTGCATATTTTTGTCAAAAAATACCTCCAGTTCTCATCAAGGTCACAGATTGTTATGTAAAGTGGGAACATTGCCCCGGAATCCTTTTGTTTTTCATCATAATTGAATGTCCTGTTTGTCCTTGAAATTTGATACCGTTGGAATGTTTGAATATGTTTCCATGTAGATTTAGCATAAATCTACACCATATATAGGCCATAACAAACAAAGTTGCTAAATATTGCCTACAGCGTCATAAGTATCATAAAGAAATTCATTTCAATGCCAAATTAATGTGCCGCGATGTCATCACAGATATCCCATAATGCACTTCATCTTGAGAAAAAACTGCATTTCTTTGAAAATTTGTATCTTCCAAACGCTGCAAGCTATTGAGATGCGGTTTTCACCTCCTAAAAGACAAAAATTTTCTGCATTTTTTAACTTACTGAATTTTGTCTCTGGTAAATCCCTTAAAGCAATGCGCAAGTCTCTGTTTACGTTAATAAACTTCTTATATGGCCGTGTTTCGATATGAAGTTGGTAGTAGTTACTTAGAATATTGACTATTCATGTTGCCCCCTTATCCCCAAACTTTATTGAAGAACAGTCTAGCGCACTCTATTCTCTAACGTCAAGTGGTGAATGAGAACTCTAGAAAAAGACCTATCACTTCAAAGTTCGTTTATTTGTATTTCTTTTTCCTATAGCTTATTTTGATAATTAACTCAATATTTTTTCAAAACTCCGTGTTTGCAGAAGTTACCTACCTGAAAAGCCTTGCAGCAACAGTAACCTTGTACAATCAGGGAATTTTACAGCATTTAAACTAGAAATTCTACTACTTAATGATTATGAACAGATAGATGACGATTTTCTTATATATTCAAAAGGACAATCAGTACCACTGACTTCAATATTAATGCCTTTTACGAACATTAAAAGTAAAACAAAAATAGCTATCAGTTTTTCCCTTTGAAAGCCCACTGCTATCAATTAAATTCTGTGATGTCACTTTACCTGAAAGTCACGTGCTGCTCCTTGTAGTTATAGGCGTAGTTGACTCTTCCCATCAAGTAGTGAGCTAACATAAAATCGTCGTGATTGACCTCAAGGCAGGATTTAATACTGTGAAAAGCACATCAAGTCTTTTATGAGAAATGAATGAGAAAGGTACGTGACCCCAGGAAAACGGGTCAAAAGTGGGAGGGCACGGTTTTTTATTTGTGTATTTGATCTATTGATTTTGTTTATTTTCCGTACTATGTTGTACTAAAGCAGTTGTTTTAGTAGGTACTGGTTCCTATATGGACAGCTGAAGGCAATGAAGAACGCAAATGGTTAGTCTGAAGGCGCTTCAGTTCGAGAGCAACCCACAACCTCTCCTAGGGAACTCACAAACGCTGCCAAGTGGAAAATAAGCCAGCCTGTCAGAAGAAAAATCCAAATACCGTACCTCCAGTAAGATTCGGCCTTAAGAACTTGTGAAAGACTGTACGTGGCAGCGAAGACTAATCCACTACCAATGGGTTCACAGAGAGATGGTCCAATATTGAAGAAAAATGTAAGAAAAGTGTATTACTAATCAAACAACTTCATCCTATGTACTAAGGCACTACATATTAGAAGGTCTGCGTGCTCCTTTATATATATATATATATATATATATATGTCAATGGACAGGTGAACCCTTTAAGCATTAAGATTCTTTTCAACATATGACAAACGTATGAAGAAATCATTTGTATCTTTCTCCATTTATGAAAAAGTGGAACTCTTAACACAGCTGCAGTCGTTCTTTATATATTTGTGACTTGTACAACACCTGTATTACCACATGCCTACCATTATTCCTTTGTCATTGTGGAACCCTAAGTTCTGACGGGACATCAATACCGTTACCTAACAACGCAAACTTACCGAAAATCTTTGGCGTTCATAAAATCCCAAATGCCAGCCGAGCACGATATCGAACGTCCATCGTTGGGGTGCTCAAAAATCGAATCTGCCCAGAACTCATCGTTCAATGGATCCAGTCCCAAGGATGTGAAAAATGTCTGGGCTACCAGGTACATCCTATAAGGTGTGTAATCCTGTAAAAAATAATTTTCATTTAAATAGACCTTATATGATGAAAGAGCTGGAGAAATTGGACATAACGAACGAATCCAAGAGACATAGAGTTTATTACAATCTAGGTGTCATAAATTATTCCCCCTGGTTCCTTAAATCACATCTGAAATGAAAGACATTTGATGAGCAGTGAAGGACACTATGTGGATTTACGTGAATAACTTATCTTAATAAATTCTTGTGTCTTCTCATGTTTAACCTTAGCGTAATATCTAACTAGCCCAACAATTACATTTAAGAAGTAACTCTCCACTCTTAAAACGTCCGGTTCAAATTCAACCGAAAACGGATCAAATGGGCACTTAACCAAAAACGCTTCAAAATAATATTCAACTAGTTTTGGTCCAAACAATTTTCTGTTCAAAACGCGGCACCAAACCTAGTCAAACATTAGACCAGAATTCGGTTCAGTGCCCATTTGAACGAATTCAGTTCAACCTGAACCGGACGTTTTTAGAATGCAGATTTTAATCACCAATTTTATTAGTCCTTCGGTAGCTTCGATTGGTTCTTTATCAGGATAAGGGGCTAGCATGTCGAACAAAAGATGCCACGAATGACCAGCCATACTTCCTGAAAATCAGAATTGCCAAATGAAAGATTTATTGTTTATACTTTATTTTACAAATCTTACACAATATAACACTGATTAATTAAATTGTCCATATGCACAGGAATATGTGTGAGTGTGTATACTGACATCCATTTTAACTGAGGACTAGCACGAAGGAAGTGAAATCCTTGGCGTAAATCTAAAAGAGTCACTCTATATTTTAGGTAGTCTATCTTGGTAGCACAACGACATAGCATCTTTTGTGTTAATGTAGATAAGAAGACGAAAATATGGTCCTGCAAGATTATAGATGTAAAGCACATCAGTGAGTGTAAGTGCATTGTGGGACGTTAGAACACTTAAACAACCCGTTTTAAGCTCACTAATAATGCAGACAAGGTTTAGCAAGAAGGAAGACCCTTCTGAAACTTACATTTTTCAAACAACAGCGTGATGAGCTACCTGATTGGGTAGTGGCTTTTCGGTGGCTGCAACAATACACTTGCCGAGTATGCATTTTATTCCATTACACTAGCTTTGAGATCATCGCTGTGATATCTTACCTAAGACATGTGCTGGAATGGGGCCGTTGAGGTTTATATATTTACTACCGTACTGTCTGTACAATATTCTTCTGACATAGGCGTGTAACTCTGAATACAGAGGGTAGAGACCTTCATAGAGAAGCTCCAGTTTGTCCACTAAACCGTCAGTCTCGTACCAGGACCGCCAGTAGGCTCCTTTATCCGGTTGATCTGAAAATGAAATTAAGAAATCCTGTTTAGGCACTAAATACTTTTCGAGCAAATCTTAAGTCGCTTTTAGGCTAAAAATGACATTTTTACAAGTCAAACAATGTGAGAGATGGTCATCCACTAAAATATTATCACGGATAATGATGCGCAAAAACGGTCGCTGCCATGTCGCCATTTTCCTTAGCCCAAACAGTCGTTTATCAGCCTTTGCTTTGATTGCTTTTTAAGTTTGTAGTCAAATTGCCCATACGTGTTCTTTTGCATGATATGTATGATGGTTTGAGACATTTCTCAAAGTACCATTACGTAACACTGGTGTTTCAAGAAGTAAATTTTACTTTAACTTCTCACCAATTACCAGATAAGGCTTACATTGACGGGGCGACTAAATAAGCTTCTGAAAATGGCCGCTCAAGCATGTATTTTGGAACTATTCCACCACTTGTTTTAAGAACATCCATCCTTCTTTCATTGCGTTTAAGTTTAGTGGGATCAAAATGTGTCTAGAATGTCAACTTCTAAAACTAGACTAATATCCGCCTATACTCTAGAAACGTCAGGTTCAAATTGAACCGAAAACGGATCAAATGACACTTAACCAAAAAAGGATCAACTATTTGATTAGTTTTTTTTCGAAACTAACCATTTTCTGTTCAAAATAAACCAAATCAAGTCAAAGTTTTGACCAGATTTTGGTTCAGTACCCATTTGAACGGATTTGCTTCAAATTTGAACCAGACATTTTTAGAGTGTAAAATGTTAACTCAAATTATCTTCTTAAAATAATGCTAGAAATTCTGTGATACCTCTGAAATAGGAATCATATAAAATATTATGCAATAATATTTTTTCTATTTCTCACCATTCGCCATAGCTACGTCGTTACTTAGGATCACATATTCTCTGTAATCGTTTCTAGTCGGCGCACCGGCTATATCTCGCCAATCCCTCCAAACTTGGAACAGCTCTAGATAGTCTCTGCTTGTTCTCATAACTTCCTCCAGACCTATACAGTGAAATATAAAAAAATGCAAACGTGAGAAACAGACATTAAGAAGAAAGGTTCTGGAATTTTCTGGAAGAGGGGGAGAACAATGTGATGTCCCGCCACTTTCAGAAGCTACACAGGTGTGACACAACTGCGCGAGTAACACTTTGAAAAAAAAACCTGTCACAACTTGTTCTAATAACTTCATAAAAACATAAAAACATAAATGCCCCATCCCACCTTTTACTTTGGACGGTCAAAACTGGTACTGGCAAGTTAAAAGTGTTTCAGCATTTATGTAAATAAAAAATAGGACGAATTTCTTAATTTTCCGCTACATTAAATGTATCAACAGAATTGCTTTGAAGTACAACTGTAAAAGTTCAGTGTAATTATTCATCGTTCAATAGTTGTCATGATCATGAGGTGTGCAAAGCCAGGTTTGGAAGATTTTTGTGAATAAGCCAAACCACAATGAAAGTCATAAAAATGTTTTTCTTTCATATTTTTACGTGTATTAGGATTACACCATGAGAACAGATAATAGAATCAACAGTAGAAAATAAACTACATCATGTTACATGAAAGTGGAGAAATCCTGATAGAAACATATGATCCTGAAACCACGTGACTGATTACATATTAAATGACATTGATTGACGACTACAGAAAACTCAAATGTTAGCAGGTAGAAATGATTTTCTTTGCAATAAAGATATGGATAACATTTTCTATATATATATATATATATATATATACTTCTTTACATTGTAAATGTAACGAGCAGTTGATCTCTACCTGGACTGATGTTTAAACACTCTCCAGTCTTTTCTAGGCATACTTGGGTTGTAGAATAACGAGAATTCATTGATGACTTCACATCTTTCAACTTAACGAAAGAAAATGGTAAAAAGTTATCAATAAAAAACAAAAGTTGTAACTCTTTCATAGATGCCAAAACATCACCCTAGAAAAACATTTTGTAGTAAAAGGCTACGCTAAGTTAGAAATACTACTTATCACGTCTATATTTGTTAAAAGATCTGCGTGTTGTGGTTGCCGTAATGTTACAAGGCGAACACTGTGTTTTGGTTAAATTTAGGAGGGTAGGTCTGTCCAAATTGTAATAACAGGAATCATGAAGTGAATTTACCCGGTAACCAGTTGATGATCTTAGAAAGGTGAGAGGGAAGCACGCTTCTTCATCATTTATCTGTCCAGCATAAAAGAGTGGATCTCAACGAATCTTCCCTACCCCGAATTTATCATGAAAATGTAAACACTGGAGGTTGTTTTACTTAGCAATTAATTGACTTCTAAAGGAACAATTAATTTACATTGGTTATTTCTTTGTTAGAGGAATCTGTTAGACAATTTACGAGAATGAAGATAGTCCGCACCTGTTGCAACTTATTCTCGTCATCCAGAGCCGATTCTCCAATGTAAATAAGCTTTTCCAGCATCCGTTTGGTGTCATCGTGAAACCCGTCCCTGTCGTAGTATGACGCATTTTCATGAGCCTCAAGCTCAAAAGCTGCACGCTCCAGCTGAGCCTGGAGCTGAAGTAAACAAAAAAGCAGTTACATTGCTCACCTTGTAACTTGTACTCACTCACTCACTCAAGTTTTGGAGTGTGGGAAACCGTGAAGAAGGAAATATTTATATGGGATGAGCCAAGTTTACGAAGTGACTTTTTTATCAGTTTCCTACATCTTTGCTTCTAAAATATCTACTCTTTTCAGGGAGGATAACAAAAGAGGTAGATCACGGCTCTTCTGAGAATTCACAGTTTTTTGATAGAATTGGTAAATCTTGAAAACATTCTTTCTAAAGAATATACCTGGTCCGATAGTTAAGTAGTAATAATTACCTGTAGAATATTTTCATTCTTTCAGAGGGGCAAGTGAACATGAGGCCGGGAAACAAGTCTTGTACTTAATTTAAACCATGACGCAGTCTCCCAGATTTCTCTTTCATTTTTTACAAAGATGAAATAGTTTCGTCCCCTCCGTTGATTTCAAGCTTTCAAACCACTTGAAATAAATAGTGTTTCCCTCTTTAAAGTTTTCAGGATGAAAGTTTATCAATTTTACTCATTGATGTCACCCGAGAAAGGCTTTCACGAACTGCCCAAAGGGGGGTGTTGAATGCAACAGCAGAAAGTTGGAACGCAATAGACCGTTTGATGTTTGCAGGAAATCGTGCAAACGTTAGACCTAGTGTGTTCATTTGAATTTGTAAATTAATAATTTTTGATAATGTCGACTTATCACGAAACCTCTCCCTATTCTTGTTCACAGCTAGGAAACATATTGTGTGTCGAGGTACTGGAGTAAAATATCCCCTACCAGATAACTTTAGAACCTTGTACCTGGTTAGGGGGAACTTCATTTGCTTGGTATCAAACATCAAATATTGTACAGAAACGACCTTTCACCCTTAGTCACACAGCAAATAACGTGAATTGTCACAGTAACACATAGCTTTCACAGCTCATACCTCCCGTTCTTATACAGTTTGTCTCCAGTGTTAATCTAAACAAGGCGGGAAAACTACATAGAGACAAATTCCTTGAATTCAACATAAATCATCAAAAACAACTCAACTTGCAATGGTTGTAGACAAAGTAGGAGTAACCGTTGCAGAAAATAAAATGCAATTTTCTCGACAGGGTTTGCACGTGACGAGCAGCAATCACTGTAAGGTAAAGTTGGCTACAGTTACATAGATTCTATTTTCACGCTGAACTCAATGGAATTCCATCGGGGCTAAAGGTTTTCTTCGTAAATAAAAAGTTTCGTCGTTGATGCACCGTCGTCATTTAGTTTGCCGTTGTTCACTTCCATTGTATGTCATAAAGATTAGTGTAATGCCATTATTTTAAGTTTAAGATCTCAAATTCTTGTTACCAAGGCTATAAAACTATATGTTTAATAGCATGTAGTCAACGAATGGGAATCGTTCACGAGTTCAAGTACCTGTCACGGAAAGCTTTGAAGATATGTCAACATGCTGTTCCAAGAATGAACTTAGACTCAAATGGTAAACGATTATCATACTGCTATTATCACACAAACAACTGCATGTTTATCAAGTCAGGATGGAAAACGCTCTTCACAATTCACAGAATTCATAGTGAAATCAGGACTTAAATTATTTGTAACAATATCGACGCTGCAGTTGATATGGGAATAATCCTTAATGGCATCTAAAGCATCCGATTCAAGGTACAATAGAGTTGCTTTATTCTGTGGTGACACTTTTCTCCGTTCTCTTTACACTTGCAATTTCAAATTATTACTAAATCTTGTGCATTGGAAGAAGGTAGGGGGTTAGTCTGAACATTCTAATTATGTAAAAAACGCTGTTTTTAATGAATTGTGAAGTTAATTTTTTTCTGACGGTTGAATGAAAATTTCTTGGATGTAAGGGTCGATTTAACCATTTAAAGAGCTTTTGGTTGGTCATCTCACTACTATTATGGAACAAAGTAAGGAGTCTCCCTTCACTAGCTAATGTATTCTAGAATCATTGCCTACAGAGTCCTTCTCAGAACCCTCAAACCGTTCATGTCTCCAAAATGTCAAAGAAAGCTTTATTTCACTTTCTCGCAGATCTTACCCACTCTGGGACAAAAGAGACTGAACATCATCTGAACTATACCAAAGGCGAGTAATAAGGGACTCATCTAACCGTACCTGGAACCATCTTACCATCATATCGAGACTCATCGTAATATAAGCAGACTGAGCATGGCGAATGTGATGGCCTTTCTCTTTTCACTACTTATTGTGGTATTTGTTGTATTCACAACAGTGTTGTTAATCGTTTATTGTGGTGCGTTTATACATAACAAATTAAAAAACATATGTAAATGTCTAATACCAACGACGGGATCTACACAAGACTGTCCTGAGAGTTTCAACGATGGACGACCTGGGGATTTCATTTCTCCTCCAGGGTATGATGAAAGTCGCAATCATCAAGTGTTTTCTTTAAGTGCATTGTATCCAATGCCTGAAATTGGGGAATCTGCTCCACAACAAGACTTGCATCTTCCGCCGCCATACTCCATGGACCGTGACGCCCACTCGCCACCCACTTACAATGAAGTGGCTTTGTCAATAATAGAAAGTGAATCTCGAAGATAGCAGATTGCTAAGACTGCCAAAATTTCTTTCAGTCGTTGAAGGTTTTTCCCGATGATACGTTAGTTCTGTCCTTTCAATGATCATCTTATATATGGGTGCCTTACCTCTCTCTCTTTCTTTCTTTCGATTAAGCCTGGTTGTTTGAGACTGTGCATCCAGGGAGTGGTTGCTGGTGCAATGGACCAGGCTTTCAACTAAGTTTATGAACCTTGGAGCTAACTCTTCTGACACAATCAGGATTCCACCTCTCATGGATTCTAAAAGCATTGTCTCCTGTGACAGGTGTGCGAGTAAAGCCTTGTACCATTGTTTTTGAACAGGAGCAAATAGGTTTTCTTTATATAAAATCGTTTTCATTTTTAAACTACCTCATGAACTATTTCTGATGTGTCGAGCTCTTAGGAGAGAGAGGGAGTGAAAAAGATATGCAAAAGTAAAAAATAAATGTAGAATACAAGTAAACTCAACAAGCTTTTCTTGCCACTGTATAAAATGTAACGAAACTGATGTCTGTGCTCTTCGAAATTTGTTATATGATACGATTCCTCTTGCGAATCTGCCCAGCATCACTTCCGTGATCAATTGTACACGGACAAAGGGTGTACCTTATAGCGATCGGACATTGATGCAAGAAGCTGTAAACTTAACAACTTTCTTGTCGATTGACGGATAGGAATATATTTGAGATATACGATTAGTCTAAGGTACAGAGTTGAACATGCAATTAATTGCTCCATTAAGTATGCATTAAGACCCGTAGTCAAACGAGGTTACTGGAGAAGGGGGTAACTTTGGGGTAAGATTCTCTCCAGGAGACGAGGATAAGGCAACATAAATTTAAAAAAATTCGGGTATTTTCGTGGGGAACACCTGTAAGAATGAGATTGCAATGTCAGTTTGACGTTTTCGACATATTTTTTACATTTTAATAACGATAAGGAGAGCTTCATTTTTCTTTAGTTGTAACTAGTGGTCCGTAGTATCTAAGCCCCAAAAGTTACTGATACTTTGTGCGAGGATTCTACGCGTGAATTAGCCTAAAGTTATTTTTTAAACACTAACGTAAAATAGTAAGTCTTTTGGGAGCAAAAGCGGCATTGTAGAAAAGTAAGTTTTGAACTTTACCGTGCGGTTTTTTAAGGACACTTGAAAATCATCTTTATAAGTTATTAATTCAATACATGAGATTACAGCAGGCACAGTTTGTTTAAAACCATCTTCAAAGTTTGTAATGCGGAACCTCAATTCTACTACTTTAAACTACAAGTTTAACAAACAAACAAACAAAACGACTCCTTTCTTATAGAAAATCCAATACACCATGCATCATATCTGTTTTTGACATATTGCCTCCTGTAATTACATAGCAAAGTAATGATTTTCTCTGGTGTGAATGGAATTTGTCAAAACTTTGTAAGCACTCTTTTGAAAGGTTCTAGCTTTTCCAGTTTGTTAAATTAATCCTATAAAACTTGATATTAACCCCAATAAATTACTAGAAGAAGCTGAATCACATACCCTAGGTGGCGAGGATTTCTTGCTTATTCCGCGATCAACGTGTACCGAAGTAACGCGTGCTATACACTTGATAAATCATCCAATATCAGGTGATGAAAAGTTTTGTCTTACTTTTAAACGGGACTTGAGTTTAACAAAAGTGAGATAACAAAATTTAATTAATTCCAAGTCATCAAAGAGTAGCTTTCTGGTGAAATGACAGATCCGAATTTGCCTAAGTAAGTGTTACATTGGTATGTAGCCTGATAAACTTATGAACAGGAAATTCCCCTTTTTGGGAGAAGCTACAGCTTTCCCCCATAGCGAAAAACATTGGTCATGATCTTCACCATTTTTCCTATTTTACCCACAGTTCCAAACGTTTTCTGTGAACGTTTTCAATGATGTATAATTTTTTGAACTGATTGCCGAATGGTATAGGATAGTACAAAAGTAATTTATGTTAATATTATAAGACCATTTCACTGCTATATAATTCTTTCCGCCAATATATATATAT
>WURT03670380.1:0-17437 GCA_009936505.3 Holothuria glaberrima | reverse complement strand
CATAGAGCTGGGTCCCAGATGGGAATCCCATATTGGCCCCACATAGCACACCATATTGCCCCCATATAGGCCCCACGCATCATTGTTGGCTGGGTTGTCTTTGCTGCATCACATTTAGGCCCTATAGGGTTTTTCGACATTTGCGTGTAATTATTCGTTGATGAATTGATTTATGCAATTGAACCAAGAATTACGAAAGATAGGCCTACACCGTGACGCATACTATTTTTCTTAAACCCAGGGTTGCCTCTTGAAAAATCTCTACCCAAAGATCAAATTACGCTTGAATGATCATGAGATGCCATTGCTGAACGGCAGTAAATGACTGTTGTCAAGTAATGTTTTAGCATTTCACCGAAAATGCACTACACTGAGACGCTCTTCCAGAGGAAGCTTTCCCGGCTGTATAGTCCCCATCCCCTTTTCGACTCCACGTTTCAGCTGACGTCCAAAAAGCTCATCAGTATGTAGTGCGGCTTCTTTTAATTGCCATTTGCCAGAAGTGCCATTCAAGTGCATAAATTACAAGTTTCCCCCTTAAGACCATCTCCCGCCCGCCCCTCCCTCTCAGTTTGAGGCTAAGTATAATTGGCGCTCGTAAAGGTGCTAAATTTGCCCTTATGCCATAGGAGTTATCCCCCTTATCGTGCGTGAAATCTTGGATCCGCCGAAGTCGAAGTTTTCACCATTGGTGGTCTAGTTACTTCGACAATAAGTACGTAAGACTAATGGAAGCAATGCAATGGAAACAAGTTTTGGCAGACGGTTGAGGCTTTAATTCAGATATATTTTACTTTCGATTGCGTTTTCTCGGTCGTTGTAAAAGCCGCAGATCTGAATTTCGCAGAGGATGTAGAACGTGTCATGGAAATGTAATGACTAAAGTCTTTTGTTGACTGCTGGATATTAAGTCGCGATCGCTAGAGCTTCTTTTCGAATGTTTGGCCACAACACCCATCTTCCTCAAGGGATTTTGATAAAGTTGTGCCCAAAAGTTTGCATACTAGTTCATAAGTTGTCTATGCTCATAGCCTCTTTCGAAATAATTAATATGACAAGAACCGATGTTTTTAGGGTTAATTTTTTTATTGAAATTGATCGTCCTGAGTTGGAAGGAGGCTCCGGATTTGAACCAAAACAATAAATAAACAAATAAAAAAGTAACTGATCTCAGTTGCGTTTAAATCTTGTCAGTAATATTTCTGAAAATGTGGGAGAAAACCTAAAATAAAATTTCTTTCTTTTCTGTTCAAAGCATTCGATTCTACTCAGCGCAAACACTTGTTTGGCGTTTTGATTCGGTGAAAACCAAGCCAAGACAATTTCAGGACAACGCCATCTGAAATCAGTTGGCATCCAGTTTTGCTGTATACTGTTCGCAACCGAATTGGCCAAATAAACAACTTCGTGACCAATGTACCCATTGTAAAAATAAAGGGCTATAGTTGTTGCAACCCATCCGAGTCGTTTTGCCATCTCTTTACATATGCAAGCAAAGCACAGATTCCCGGTAACCAGTGCTGGCCAAACTGACACAAAGCTATACACTGTTTGCAACTTCACTAGTTTTTCCACATGGTAGTCCGAACCATAAAATAGTACCCCCGGGTAGCGGAATCTGACTCTGCTTGCTCATCACCTCTTTCAGGCAACTTCCCAAACACGACTGAATAAGGAATGTGCACACCGTGCAGTCTGCTAAGTAGTTAATAACACTAGTTGATGAGGGGAGTATTCCGCTGTCTCGGTTGAAGTTAAATGTCTTTGCTTTAAAACGCTGCATCAAGTTAAAATATTGATAGGATTTTAATTTACGACATTTGTGTGAAATGATTGTTCAGGATGTAATTTATGCAATCGAATCAAGTCGAATTTTGAAAGATACACACATTCTTATTGAACCAGAAATTGTTCTTGACTACCTTCTGAAAAATCACTCCTCAGGGGTACGTCAGCCCTTGTCTTGTTAAGAAATCAGCTTGAATGAAATGTCATTTAAGGGCTTTAAGGCAGTAAATGGCTGTTCACAAGTAGTGTTTTCTCATACAGGCCTATTAACCGGTTGGATTACCCAAACGAAAGTTCCCGTGGTGAGAATTCAGTCTTTGAATGTCATCAAGTTAGAATTATCCAGATCTTGTCCAGTCACCTTCCGATTCGTTTAATGTACCGGTACCGAAGTTACACTTGCACTGAGACGCAGATTCGGAGGGGGATTTCCCAGCGGTCGCTCCCTTTTTGGAGAAATTTTTAAGACGGTACCAAATCTGTTTTACAATATGTAGGCTAATGTTTATTTTATTTTGGGTGTACCAAAAAACCGTTTTTTCGGGAAAAAGGTGTTTCCAAGAATAACTTATTAGTTCGTAGTAACGAATGATAAAATCGTAGAAACGAATTATTAATTCGTAGCCACGAGTAAATACTTCGCAACGACCAATAATTAATTTGGAGCAACGAATTATTAATTCGTAGTATTAATTCACAGTATTAATTCACAAGGAAAAATTATTAGTTCGAAAGAACGAAGTATTCATTCGTAGGAACGAATTTTTTATTCGTAACAACGTATTATTAATTCGTAGCAACAAAGTATTAATTCGCAAGGAAAAATTATTAGTTCGTAAGAACGAATTATTAATTCGTAGCAACGAATTATTAAGTCGTGGCAACGAATTATTAAGTCGTAAGGATTAATTATTATTCGTAAGAACGAACTAAAACTTTTTTTTTCGCATGACACTAATGTGCTTTCGTAGAATTGTTTTCGAAAGTTTGATGTAATGTAATTTACTTTCATGGTGTAACGTTTAATGCATAATAGTCACACATTTTGCAAAATCTACACTGAAGATAATTAGCTATAAGAAATGTAGAGCAGGATTTAAATACGGGGACTATGACGGTCTTGGTCGAGGGAACATTTAGTATTTAGGATTTTACCAGTGAAATGGACACGATAAGTAATGCACACAGTAAAGTTCAGAAGTTTCAAAAACAGGAGGCGAAGGACAGTATCCTGGAATAAATTCGAACAAAAAGTTAAGGAACCGTGAAAATGCTGAATAAAAAAGTAAAAGAACGAAGAAAAGAATTCTAAGGGCATCATTGTCCTATGCATGGTTAGTATGGCTTCCTTTAAGTCTAAAAAGAGCAATTGTAAGGCAAAAATTAACAGTAGCTTCTCAGCATGAAAAGTTGCTTCAGAATTTCTTTTATACTAGTTTAAAGGAAAAAATCATCACAATGCCACCCGTCATCTTGAGAAATGTATCCATACTGCCTAATACAACGAGGGTAGGAACTTCTCCTGCACGACGGGTCTCAATGATAGTCATAGTAGCACTCTCAGACCAATAACACAGTACCGTAGTAACGCACAACCTACCTCGTATAGACGGTTTGTGAACCAAGCGCCCTATGGTGGTGTTTTTTTTTGGGGGGGGGGGAGCATTGAAACACGTTCATAAGCTCAGCCTGGAATATATCTACATTTGTAGTGGAATTAAAGACGAGTATTTCACTTTCTATTTAGATCGATATTACTAGGCTCACCGTGACCAGACCATAAATATTACCGCTTGACGGTTAACCGTTTGCTTCCCGAGTATGTAAAAGCTCGGAGTAACGGACGTCAATTTAATTTGTTACTAGAAATAATAGACGAGCAGCTATAAAAAGAGCGCAGAGATGTGTGACTAAGTCCGAATGTATAGTAAGATATATGCCCGTTAGAGAGGCAAGATGCTATCCGAACACACGAGTATAAATGCCCTAGTCTTTTTTCCTTGAGTTATTTCCTGTATGTGCCTAGTCGTACCTGCATTAATATATGACATGGACAATGAACTGATGAAACTAACCATAGGATGTTCTCTATACCTTAAATCATTAAAGTGTTAATTTGTTCATGGTCACTTTTCTTTAGGCATAGAGATTTGTAGTAAATATACCACTGACTTTAAAACTGGAAAGAGTTTATTATCAGAATCTAATTAAATGTTTCAAAAGTATCAATTTGCATGGTAAACCGACGTTACATCCTAAAGGGTAGACAGTTCACTCTTGTATCTTTTTTCTTGCTTCTGTTTTCATTGCTAAAGTTTGCTTGGCCAATGAAACTTAATACTTTTCTGGTGTTCTCACTTTGTATTCACTTTAATTTGGGAAAAGTATTTTTCTGATTTATTTGTGATAGCTTTCTAAACCAAATTCAAAGCGGGGCTCATAGGCAAAGATGAATAATCAAGTTCCGCGTTATATCAATCATGAGAAAAACTTCGTGAAAACGATGTTCAGGAGCAATTATTTTCGTGCTTACAACACATTACGAAATACCACCCTTGTCTTCACCTTTACACTGATTTAATACAATTTTTTGCTCTTGAAAAATCATTTTTGCTTATCTGTCAGAAGAGAAAAGAGAAAAGTAAAAGGTTGAAAGAAGCATAAGGAAAAGAACTGACTGGTTGCACATCCAAGCCATGTTAGACGCACATAGAAATATCATAGTGATAGGAATGGGTATTTAGCAAATAAGGTCCACCGGGTTGCATGTAAAAGCTCATGAAACGTTGGAATATTGGATTTTGGGATTTAACATGATCCGGTTGTAAATCGCAGGGGCAATTGCCAAACAGAAACGTAGCTATCTAGAATCAAAACATCAAGGAATAAACTGCAACCTGTAGTTGGAGACACTGGCGGCAATGATGGGGAGAATGATTCCTCCATAATTTATTTAGAGGGTGAATTCACTTCCGTCCTCTCCAATATTTTTGTCAAAGGCCGTTATATTTTCTGATTTGTAAGTGTGAAGTTCGCTACAATAATCTCTTGAGAGGACGGAAATCCACGCATGTATTGCGGAATTAGAAGAAGGATGTAAAAAAGAAAGGATGGGCATCCTGAAGTAAACATTAATGGACAAGGTTATCGGAAAGCTTATTCAGTCTGTCAGGAAAGGGGAAGGAAGGTTAACGTTAACGTGGAGGTGAGGAACATAGTAACAAATAATAAAGATAGGCGGTATTTAGGAAGAGTGGGGAATGCATGCTGAAATTGCTAATATCGCTTAACATAAGAAATTTAGCTTGGGGATCAACATCTAAAAAAGACCTATAATATGTTGTTTGAAGTGCTACTTATAGTTCTTGAACGTAAAAATTAACAGGTAAAACATCGGCAATGAAGCAAAAGAACACGTACTTTGAGAAACCGTAATAAAATTAATAATTCTAGCAGTAGAACTAAGCATCCTAGGGGAAACGTATGATGGGCGTAACTCGATCTTTATGAACCAAACGCATTGATAGATTTTTGTCGTAGCTATCTCTTATTTTGATGACACAATTCAATAAACAGTTTGTAAACAGTCTGTCTATAAATTCTGGGAGATGTAAGAGCCTGACGATAACACCAAGAAACATACAAGTTCCGGTGGGAAAGCTCACAACAAGGGACGCAAATCCCGGGAGCAAGGGAGGCAGTGCCCCAATTAGTAAAAAAGTGAGGGGGTGAAACCGTCATTTGACCCCCAAAATTTTAGTTTCGTCTGGGAGTCTTAGTCGATACGATAAAGCATAGTCTCCGACGACGACTAGTTTCCCCGACGGTTTACCTGTTTTTTATCCCAATCTTCTTATAAGGACATTTTCTCTAATAAGAACTCAAAATTTTCGGCGCGCTACGCGCGCTGTAGAGTCACTCTAGTTTCTTCAATAGTTCTATTTCACATAGCTAGACAACAGCATTAAGTCCTATCAACCTTACCAAGTAACATGTATGCAGAGTACACAGGTTATGTAAAGGTCTTAAATTTCATCCCATATAGCAAAACCTAGTTGCTGTTCTCCAGTGTGTGTCATGCGCCAGGGTCAGCTGGTGAGCGGCTCACGGAGAAAAGTGTGGCTATTTCATCGGGTAGCCCAGGTGGTTTCGACACAATGTGTGTTATCCCTGATAGGTCTACAACCCCTAAAGTTTTATTTTTCTTCTTGTTCTTAATGATTACATATGTTTTTGTGTAAGCCTACCAAAACTTTTCGCGCGCTTTGCAAATGCACGATTCAAACTCTAAAGAACACTTTCAGCCCCGCTACCCCTGCTAAATGTACTAAACCCAGGAGCATTTCCCTGGAAAATATCCGTTCAAAAAATTTTCCTGGGGCTTCTGAAATACTAAAGCCCAGGAGCTTCCGGGGCTTTCCCCCTGGACCCCACCAGGGGCCCTAAGGCGGGCCCCCGGACCCCACCCATTTTGGGCTTCGCGCTTTGTGCTCGCGATGCACGCTACGCGTGAACAGTTTCATGTTCACGCGTACGTCATAAGCATTTTACTCCCCCAACCTCAAACAGAGATTTGCGCCACTGCTAACAACAACCAGTCATAATTGCTCCTCCCAGGGGCGTAGCGAAGATGTAATCTTTGGGGGGGGTGTAGAGATCATATTTTGCCGACAGATCAGGTGATGCGTAAAACCAGCGCGAAGCGCGAGCTTTAAGCGGGTGGGGTCCAGGGGCCCGCCTCAGGGCTCCTGGTCGGGTCCATGGGCATGGCTCCGGTGGGGGTCCAGGGGCAAAGCCCCCGGAAACTCTGAGGTTTTAGCACATTTCAGGGTAAAAAATGAAGTCCCAGGATAGGTATATTTTGGTTCATGATACATTAATTAATGCAAAGATTCCTTATAATTCTAATGTGTTAGGCAATTCCTCCCCTCATTCCACTATACTTCAGGAGCTTAACCTGAAGTTCAGAATTTGAACACTAGACTCGTCAGGCGTTCAAATACGGTAAATGTTCAAAAGGGCGTCCTGCGTTCAAAAATGAGAAAAGTGTCCAGAATCTTAACACTAGCGGTCAAAATATGCTTTCGAACGTCAGGATGAATTCCAGTTACGTGCCCAGTATTTCTTTTAAGGGGAGCCATGCAGTATGTCGTGTGAACGCCGGCCTGGGGGAGGGAAAATTTTTGGAATTTGAAAGGTGCCTAGATCTCAAATGGTGCAATATTTGAGTGTATTTCTGCTCTAATGAGGAACCCAAAAATCTTGGTAACAAATATTTTACTACATAAAAATATTGCGCCGAGGACGTAATGCACGGAATCAGTCTACTTTCTGAACTTCGAGATAAAGGTAGGGTAGTGGGGCTCGAAGGTTAAAATAAAGGCTTGTGAATTAGGAAGTCATGTCGCAATTAAAGCTGACAAATATGATATGCTGACAGCGAGGAACTGGCAAAATTATTCTGGTGAGGCTGATTCTGTCAAAATTTACACCCGCTTAGAATTCGCTTGTCAGATTTTTTTGTGCGACATTTGTCGCCGATAATGTGACATGGTCGCACAAATAGGGCTGGCTAAAACACTGGTCATACATATGACCCGTAATAGCACGCCTATACGGAAGCCTTAAATTCCCTTTCTTTCCCCGAGTTGCTGACGGACTCGGTCACTCGTCCAATTACACCGTCGGTCGTTGATACGGCCGTCACATGCATGGTGAATTTGCCGACGGGCCTTCAACTTGAATGGGGACAATTAGATGAAGAGCCGAAAACCGAAATAGCTGATAACAGACTGGCCGCGGATTCCCGTTCTCTCCCCCCCCCCTTTTGTTTTCCTTTCCATTCTCCGTCTTCCTTTTCACTCTTTTCCTTCCACTTTCCTTTCCCTTCTTCCCTCTTCTTTTCCTTCTCCTCTCCCCTTTTTGCCGACAGACCGAAAATTTGCCGACGACGACCAAATATTGGGGGTGTGACACCCCCCACACCCCGCTTGCTACGGCCCTGGCTCCTCCACTCTACTACATCGGTCCTTGCTTTAATTTCTGATTGTAAGTATTACATTAACTTTGAAATTATGAACTCCAGGGTCATGCAATTGACAGACCACCCTCTGCGTTAGAAGACTACCTTTTGCACCAGGTGCAAAGTTGTCATCTTTGTTTTAACGGGACCAGTGCATTTAAGTAAACTGATTTATGGATGTTCTTTTGGCGGGCAACCGAAGACGAAAGACGGAGTTTACTGAGGAGATCAAGGGTTGGCACTGTAGTTAAAATACTCACACTGAGTTGCCTCCCTATGACTAGACTCAACTAAGGGAATTTGTAACTTTTTAATCAGCCTTTTATTTCCCTCAAAGGGGAAATCGCCTAAAGAGCGAAAAACCATGTCGCCCTTACGTTAGTATATGCTTTTAATAGAGAATACGTAACTTGACGAATGGTAACGTCCTTTTTACCACACAATCTGTTAACAGTTACCTTTGTTGATCAAATTAAGTACACCTATCTGTTAACATGTACGGATGGTGGGCCTTTGAAATAACGTTGATGTATATACGGTTGTTGACGAAGTATATGCTTATGTGGGCCTATTTTGTTGTTTTTTTTTCTCCTTAACGAAACCGTGATATATCGATTTCGCAGTTTAGTAGGAATTAGCGTTATATTTAGCTTAATTCTTCAGAAGCAAGTTCAAACAACTAACGAATAGAAAAGAGACATTCAAACGAAGAAGAAAGCCAGTATAAAGTGATCAAAGGATCAAAATGTCAAAAGTAAGAACTAAAACCTAAAGTAGTAGACAAGACAAATAAATGAAGTATCAACATAACAAAGGTAAAATTTAAACCTATATAAAGGAGTGAAATAGTAGCGAAGCACCAACAAAAGCAAATAAAAAATACAAAACTGTGACGAGTAAAATGAAAAGACTACGGTACATTTTTCGAGAGCGGCGGCATTTACTGTTTTGGCAATTAAAGCCATCATTAATATTAAGGCCCTTAGGGTAGACACACTCTAGCCTTCAAAACCATAGCTTCCAAATCCTTCAGTCCTTGTAATGTTATATATATAAATGTTATACATTTCACATAACATGCAGGTGAAAATACCCATTTGGGTATTGCTTTGCTAGATTTTTATTTACCATTCATTACTTTTAATCTTACAAAAAAAACCTGTTTAATCACGTGACCCATGAAATGCATGTGAATCTATACCTTCAAATAGCGTTTGTGAAATTTTTTGGAGTGAACATACACCCTTAAGCTTGGGTAATGTTAAAATACTGGTATATGAAACATATGAAGTCTGCAAAGATTTTACAGACATCAATGTTTACAAGTAACAAATAAAGTTGAACTATTTAAGCCATCGAACTCGCGATGTGGTAACACACATGCTTTATCGCTCTCGATAGTCAGCTTTACGGGACAGCTTTTGCAGACACAATTCTTTTATTGTTGTATTTCGAGGGGAATTCTCTGATAATAAAGTCGTTTGAAGGTCATCTTGTCAAAGGCCTAACAACAAGCTAAAACATCCCCTGCTGTTTCTAAATCCAGAACATCTGATACTCAGTCTACCCCACCCAACCTGCGACATAGTGCACGGTGTGTTCAACCGTGGATTAGTTAGTTAGATGAAGTTTTACGGCCCAGTTCAACCGTGGAAGCAACTGAGTGAAGCCCTATGTAATCTTGAGAAGAAAATAGACACTGTGTTTTGTAGTTAGTTAGTTAGATGAGGTTTAACGGCCTAGTTTCCAACCAATTGGTGCAAGTCGAGCCGGCCACGGCCTTTTTTCCAGTTGTGGCTCAATGGCTTGTTTTCAAACTTGCATCCTTAACAGAATGTGCACCATTGAACAAAAACAAAAGTAACTGGAAGATGGCGTAAAATTTCTAAATGAGATGGTTGGAAAAAAAAACCCAGTCACACAACCCACAGAGAGATATCGTTTACCTGAAGGAATCTCTGTCAGCTGTTCAAAAAAAAAAAAGTATGACGAAAAGGTCAGCTCCCTTGAACAAGCTCAGTTGAATACAGAACGATATTCAAGAAAAAGGCCCAGCTCCGACCAGTCATGACCAGCACACAAAGAAAGGAGGAAACCTAGATTCCGAAACGGTCAACTCTTCATTGACGGCCAACTGTATGTAGCCCCCAATTAATGTTAATGACCAGGAGGTCTGTTCCTAATAAGTTCTCTAAAGAGAGCATTTGTTCTAATAAGTGTATTAATCTGTATCTATATTCTGTAATTTCCTTCATGCATTTGTTTGTAATTTTCTCTGTTTTCTTTTTAGTTGGTTAATGAATTCCTCTGAATCAAACTATTCCTATATTTTCACAACGTCCCGATGATGAGGTAGAGAGCTTACTTAATTTTCCAGTAATTATAGTAATTTCTTAAAAATACTTTCAAAGTTTATACTGAGGAAATATTGAGTGATAATTGTGTAACCTGCAGCTACTATAACGAATCAGAGTTTAACGATTCGTTGAGTTCTAAAAACACGACTCTTTCCGCCTTTTATGCAAACATACGTAGACTCCCTGAGAACCATGTTTATCTACAAGCAAGCCTTGATAGTTTAAATGAATTTTGATGTTATTTTATCGTCAGAAATAGGACCCAAATACGCTGATCACCTGGCCGTTTTTTTCACGGTTACAGTTTTGATTATGTGCCCCCCCCCCTCTAAATGTGGTGGGGTTGGAATTTTCTAAAGGAATGCTCTCCGTGTAAAAACTGTGAAAGAAGCAATTTCAAGTTATTTAAAATGTTAGTGTTCTCAGTGTCAAGTGGAAGTATCTGGATTGACTTATTTGACGGCAAACAATCTTTTACTGTAGTTTCCTGTTACCGTCATCCTAAAGAAAATATTTTACAGGAGCAAACTCTTCACCTTGTACCTACTTCCCAACTTTGTCTAGTCGGAGGAGATGTCAACATTAATGTGTTGAAAGTAGATGATCTCCATGCTGTAAATGACTATGTGAATCTCATGCCAAATTTGTGAAAATTTTATTCTAACCATAACCCTTCCGACTAGATTAAGGGATTCAAGTTTTACTCTCATTGATCCTATTTTCAATAGATTACTTAAAAGCCTAGTCGGCAACAACATCTGTTCAGGTAATTTCTCTATTGATATGCGTGATCATTTTCCGAATTTTTGTATGATTGAAAAATAAATAACTTTGAAGACCGAATCAAGGAGAGGCCTATGGTAACATTCTACAGCCAAAGTAATTTTGATAATTTTGTGACAGCATTAGAATCAACTGACATGAGTTATATCTACAACAATGTGAACGTTAATTCCTCTTATTATGATTTTATGGATGTTGTTCAGTATCACCATGATGTTTTCCTCCCGCTTGTAAAATTGTCTCGGAAAAGATTAAAAAACAAACCATGGGTTACCTCTGGGAATTAGAAAATCTATTAAGAGTGTTAATTCTTCATCGATGCTACATTTACAAACCTACTTCTGTACTTAAAGCAAAGTTGACTTCTTATCGGCGTGTTTTGAATGGGAAGATTAAAATTGCCCGAGCCACATACTATAGTAACAACTTAAAATCCTATCAGACTTTTTCCAAAAAGACATGGTTTGTCATTAATTCCCTTGAAAAAGGAAAAAGGAGAACTAGAGAATCTGTTTGCTCTATTGTACACAATGGAAATATTTTTCGGACAACACTGATGTGGCCAATGCTCGATAATTTGTTCTCCTCAATTGGTAGCAAACTCAGGCAAACGCTCAAGTCCCCTACTTGTCCAGTAAATATTCGGGTGATCCATTGGCACAAACAATTTTCTTTCCCCTGTCACAATAGATGAGATACTAAGCTCATCGATGCTCTGATCAGGGAGTTGTTAGCCGACTCCCTGCTCTGATGATCGGCAAAGCGCCGGGCATCTACGGAATCCAGGCTAAATTGATTAAAGCAGCAGCTCACGCTGTAGCACCTGCCCTAACCTACATTTTTAACAACGTGTTTTAGTCTGCGATCTTTTCAGATGCTCTTAAGGTAGCGAAAGCTATTCCTGTGTACAAAAAGGGAGACAAAATCTTCTTGAAAATTACAGACCAATAAGCTTACTTTCCTGCATCAGTAAATTTAACTCCCTGAGCGTGTCATTGAAGTTAGTTAGATGGGGTTTTACGCCTCAACTTTATAACCTTTTGGTTTAATCTAGCGTGTCATTGAAAAGCGACTTCTTTAGTTTTCTCAATAAAAAGAACGTTATATGACTACCAGCTCGGTTTTCGGGAAGGACACTGAACTTGCCATGCCTTACTTAAATCTATTAATAATATACGTTCGCATCTCAACAATAATTTTAATATTACTTGGACATTTTCTATACTTAACAAGGCTTTTAGTACTACAGTTAATCATGCTATTCTCCTTACTTATGTGATTTTGACATCCGTGGAACTTCCTACGATATTTTGTGTATCTATAAATGCAACAGAAAACAATGTGTTCATGTTAATGGGACCTACTCTGGTCTCTTAGATGTGTCAACTGGGGTACCCCAAGGTTCTGTGCTGGAGCCCCTATTTTTTTCTTATTTGTGTAATGATGTTTATAATGCCATTCCCTCTGTCTCAACTCGTTTGTTTGCCGATGATACTAATATTTTTTGTTTGACCGGGATTGTGCTAAGTTAATCGAGAAAGCCAGTAGAACCCTTAAGCTATTTAAAGACTGGTTTAAGTAAAAAAAAAAATAAGACTTCATATGTATTGGTAAATCGAACTAAACCATATTCCATGCAAACGCTTCCGATCCCTATTGTGGTGAAAACTTTTCATTTGAAGGTACTGCCATACATAAAGCTCCCACTACGAAGTACATAGCTCTTTTCATTGACGATGCGTTATCTTGGAAACCTCATATAACTGAATAATGTAACTCTTTAACCAGGTTCATTGGAATTTTTTTATCACACTAAGCGATTTTTTTTTTAATTGAAACTGCTATCCAAACATATTACTCATTTATTTACCCAAGGATTTTTTTTATCGTATATCGCATTACGGTGCAGCCTCGGCTTCGAATCTTCGTTCTCTCCAAACAATATTAAACAATTTGCTTATTTTTAAGTAACTAAAAGGAAAGCCAAGGAGGTATCTGACAAATCAATTATATATGTATGGGGTTTGGCGTCACTGCTTAGTTTGATGGGGTGGAAACGTGATCGAAACGGAGAAGAACCGTATCAACAGAATTATAAAGGAGACAGAAAGGGTGATTGGTGAGCCACAGCTTTCAGTTGACTCGGTGTACCAGTCTTTGCTGCTCGACACCATGACTCCAGCCACTCACTGTATAACGTTTTGTACGACAGCCATATTAGGCGAAGCAGCAGTAGACTACCGCTCTCGTGGCTGAAAACAAACAGGCATCGAAATTCTTTCATAACTCGTGCAAAGAGGCCTTTTTACGATTCTGTAACACGTTGATCGTTTTCTTAACCCTTTGACCGCATTATATATATATATATATATATTATATATATATATATATATATAATCCGACATGTTGGGGGAAATCACGATACCGCGGTTTCGTTAAGGGGAAATAGAAACAATAAAAATTCATAAGCATATATTTCCCCTATGGTGTTTGAGACATAATCAACAATATTTTGATGGCCTACACCCATACGTGTTAACATATACGTGTCCGTAAATTCGTCGACATTGAAGTAATTGTGTATAGATGGTGTGGTTGAAAGGACGTTACCATACGTTTACGTATTCACATATAAAAAGTGTGTGAAAAAGGTTAGGGGGAAACACTTTTTCCCCTTACGTACATTTTCCCTGTAATGTAGGTTTTTTTTTTCACACGATCATTCCCCCAAAGTTAAAATTAGGCATATATATATATATATATAATCAGCAAATAGACAACAAAAGACGAGGAAGTCATAATTGACATGCGAAGTACAACATTTATTCAAACTTAGTTATTTTCGGTCCCCTGGGACCTTCTTCACCCAAATACAAAGTAAGACTAAAACAGACACGAGAGAGCTGAAAACGATTCAAGTTCCAAACAAAAGAGCTTTGTGCAACAAGTATAGGTCGACTCATTAAGGGCTATTGTGAAAGTTATAGTGGTTGAGTTTTCAGTTTTAGAAGTTTCTTTCTGAACGCTTGCGCTGTTCAGAAGAGTGGAAGTTTGAGGCCTGTACACTGTTAAAAATGTAAATTGTAAAATGTAAATTTACATAAAATAAAATAAAGAAATGCAAAATGAATAAAGAAATGTTCTGGTAATAAGTATTTCTTATTTATTTCGTGTGTTTTTTTTCTGTTAATTTACAGAAATTTTTTACAGTGTAATATACATTTTAAGTTAAGAAGAGATCGAGTGATTGCGTAGGTTGAAATGTTTGGCAACAGGAAAACCACTTAAGTTGTCACGAATGGATCTTTTTGTGATTATTAAAATAAAAACGAAATTTGGTACCGGCTTCTCCTTTGTAGAGACCATCAGAACATATGGTACACTATAAATAATAAAGAACTTCTACATTATGAGCATCACAGTTGAGGTTGGGGAATTAAAGTGGAAAACCCAGCTGAGGGAGATCAATGGGTGAACCGGTGGATAGGTGCTTACAAATTTGAAATCGGCTTTTTTGACAGGATAAGTTGCCAAGGAGCTGATTACTGGATGACGGGAGTTTCGATGAAGTAGTAGTCGTCGAAGGTAGGGGGTTGCCTAAGGGCTAGCAAGGGCGGTTTGGTGAATGTGTTGGCAAGAGAGGGGTCACCATTCACGGAAGCAGAGTCCCGCTTAATCGAGCATGTCAGAGGGGTGATAAGGGGATTGTAATCACTCACTCTGGTCACTGGCGTACGCGGGGGGGGGGCACTGGGCCATGGCCTCCCCTCACGGATGCCAATTTTTTTTATTTTTAGTTACTAAAAATACGGAAATTCTTTTAACACAAACTCTACTTCAAAATGTAGCATAGTTGGCACCACATTGCATGTAAGGACACCTAAAGTTTCAAAAATCTTCGACATGAACAATATCTGAAGTGCAAAAAAGCAAAAAAAAAAAGGTCTTCGAGAATTCGGATCGTACAAGTATGTCAACGGAAGTCGGTCTTCAAGGAATGAAGTGCAAAAAAGCAAAAAGAACTTGGAAAATTCGAAACTGCATAGCCACCCCTTCAGACAAATCCCGCGTACGCCACTGACTCTGGTATAGGGTCGTCAATGAGCCAATTGGCTTTCTGATCCTCAAACGATAAACTTAAACTTAATCAATGACAAGATGTATGCCGTCGTTCACCTTTTTTAGAATTATAAGAGAAAAGGTCATGTCTTTCGAAAATTTTAGCTTTCTAAATACCCTCTTTGATTATACTCGCGGAAACCGTTAGATAAAAAGAAATGGGCTAGGTTGCCATTTTCTTTATCTAAGTCACTACATTCAGAACATATGCTTGTAAGTCTGAGGCATTGGATATAAACGATGGGCTTTTTAAGACTTAGTGGATGGGCACTATCGTACTGTAAGAATTGATGGTTATCAGTGGGCTCATAGTGAACAATGTTGAATTGAGGACTCTTAAAATGTTGCTAATTGCAAACCTCACTTTTCTATTGTCTTAGTGAGGTATATCAAATTTCCAACCCCACCGCCGGAGGTCTATTATTATCCCCACACCTAGTTCCTATTCCACTTATGTTTCAAACAACTACACGGTGGATTGGGAAAGATTGTAAACAACCTACCTCCCCCGTATGCTGTGCATGCTATGACTTGGGTTTCCTGGAGCTGGATTAAATGTCTTTGCATGGGGTGTTATTTTCTGTCCATCATCAAATTTTGTAATTGGGCAAGGAAGAAACTCAAATCGACATTTTAACGTGATCAATTCATCATGCTGAAGTGGACAAACAGAGAGCGTTAAGTCACAAGGGTATCTAAAACTTTGTATTCAGAAATTTCGAAGGTAAACACGATACTATGGTGGAAAGAGTTGACATGGGATTTGAAGTTTTCCAGAGTGTCCTTGCCGTGGGGCCAGATAAAAAAAAATATCATCAATATACCTATAGTTGTGAATGGGTTTAAGATGAAAAGAATTAAACATTTCCGATTCACGCTTTCCTATGAAGATATGTGTGTTTGTGTGTTCATAGGCGGCAACCACGGGGGAGAGGGAGGACGTAGACATGACCCTCCAGTACTTTAGACATCGTATATTGACTCTTTCACACGTTAAAGGTTTGAAACATAGGTCCGTAGTTCGTACCCTCTCCCAGATATGCAGGGAGATCGCTGGCGGAGATGTTCACCCCAATAAATCGACATTACAATACGTACGTCGGATGGTAGTTTAATCTTCAATAATTCGCAGGCGTTTGACCATTTATTGATGGGTTTCAATTTCCGGTGTCCGCTGATACTTATGGCGACACAGAAAGAACAGAGACATTATATCAGTTGCCATAGTGATTATCGATGTGATTTATAACATCTCATAATAGGCAACCAAAATCCTAGATGTGACACGGTTTTAATTGAGGCATAATATATCACTTGCTCCAGTAATTACAGATGTGAATTATAACACCTAAAACATGCATCTCTTACCCTGATTTTGTCAAGTTTAGAACAAAGACACAATATAACGTGTTGTGTACCCTCCAGGTGTATTCTGTGGCAATTATTTGTATCGGAGACCAAGACAATATATGAGGAATCATTTTTCCCTTCTCAATTTGGTTTAAAACTGCGTTTTGAGATCGGAATGGCTAAAATGAAAAGTTCTGGTGAATTTGGCCGCAGGGGTACTTGTGGTTAGCGATGAATGCTGCTGAATGGTAAAAAAATATTGGTTACCTTGCAAAACCTGTCCAAAAACGGAAACCGATATCGCGACCATTTTACGTTTTGTTCAGAAATGAGGTATACTGATTTGTTATGGGTATTACAAAGGTAAGCTGTGAACTCGGACATTAGCCTCAAAAAATGCGATATTCTGTTTCTCTCTAACAACTTAGATAAAAACTACCATCACCAAAAATAGTAAGGTAAAGTTGTAAACGATCATCACAATCATATTACACTATCACCATAACTTGCATCCAATGAAGTTACAGTGGTGTCTTGCCATGGTGTTCCACGTATTCCACGCACGGGAGTTTGCAAATGTAGAAATGCTTCGAAGTTAGGTGCACGAACTCCAATTTCCCTTCGGTATCGGTACACGCCAGGGCGGTTATGACACCTCTGGTATCTTCATTCATAGTCGGGGGGTCTGCACCTTTCCAGAGATCGAAGGTAGAGTCCGAGGAATCGGTCCACTCGTATTTGCCGGTAGCCAAGGCCTTCAGCCCTATGTACACCTTTATATCACACGTGAAAGCACTCTAGCGATCATAAAAAATGAAACAAAAGACCAACGTTAAGTAACAGATTAAGGTAGCCTGGCCTACAATGAGTTTATTAAATCTGGAAATTTAAACGTTGTAGTGGACTACACGCAGTAGCTACAACTGAAGTGCTCAGCACCATCTATTTAAGGAATAAATCGCATTTGGCGAACTATTATTGGTGAATAAACCGTCGAGACTCCAAATTTGACAAAATA
>WURT03670358.1:0-10175 GCA_009936505.3 Holothuria glaberrima | reverse complement strand
CTAAGGGTTCATTTATTATTACAAAATATTTCATCCAAATCTCATATCTACCAGAAGTATCCTGGTGTAAAATTGGTGAATGTGAGGTCATCTGTCATTCAGGCATGGTACAGACTGAAACCTCTTTCAGGGATTGTCCATAGTACATTCTTTGGTGACTATGGGTAGCCTGTATTGGCATCCACATACTTTTTCTGCCAAGACTGTGCAGGTTTTGCCCCAGAAACCTATACTATTGCCCAAGCAAACTGCCAGTTTTCCCAAAATTCTGCCTGAAAAACAAGTTGGTCTGAGCTTTGAGAAGGATCCCTCTTCATCCCCCAGTCCCCACTCCCTCTTCATGCCCCACTCTACCCCTGTCTTGCATGTCTACAGTAACATGTGCCTTTGATGAAGATTCAGTTGCTAGATGTTGGTGCCCTAATTGTAACATTACTTATTGAGCAATACCCCCCTGATTATGCAGCTGACTAATATCAAACTGTTGCTCACGAACAGAATGTTTTAGTGAGAGATCTACTGTACAGTGCAGATTCCTATGTATCCTGGTTTTATCAATTACTCTGAGCCATGAAAAACATCAGCAGTACACTACTTGCAACACAAGGATGAAACGTACATCAAAACCCACCATCTAATTTATGACAGTAAGAGGTACAATGGCATTTCCTGAATGTTATGTTATACATTAATGTTTACACACACTGATTCTATTTTTAAAATGAAGGACTTTTAAGTGTATCTCAACAGTAGTGTACTTGTAGCAGGGAGTTGCAGTGGTAACTCCCTGTTTGCAGTACCTACACCGTTGTATAGTTTATCCGGGTGTTGAAGATCCAAGGAGAAATCACAGATGTACCAGGGAGGGGGTCTCGGAAGAGGGGGGTGTACATAGCTTCCACACTCGGACAGAAAATTTCCTGCTTTCTAGCAAATTGCATGCTCTTTCTGTCAAAAATGTATTGAAATTTCAGGTAAAAGTACTGCAGTCCCCCCAATAAAGCCCCAAGCATCCCACCCCCCAAAAAAATAAGGGAAAATACTCACATATGCTTATTTTCAATGTAGGCATGTAGATAATGATGTAAATAGCATAGAAGCAATCATGCAACAAAGTAGATTTGTTCTGAAAGGGATTGCTTCTCATTTGTGTAGTACGATTGTAATCAGGGGCTTTTATAAGTACACTCTCCACAATGCAGTTACACTACCCCTACAGTGTATGCTAATGAAGATAATTCAACCTAACTTATGCAGCTACTTCTCTAAAAATTTTACCATTTTATTATCTTGGTACTTTGTTACATCTTAGCAAGCCTTCACTGATCACTATACAATAGACACTACCCTGCAGGCTTAAGTGATTCCAATATTTTTGGAGTTGGGTACCTCTGGCCCTATTAGTCTCGACTCTGAATAGAATCCCTGACTCCTTCAATGACATCACAGCTGATGCCAGAACATATACCCCAGCAACAGCAAAATATGGATTACAAGTCTAACAATGAGTTTCAGTACACCAGGTAGGGTAATACAAATGGCTTCTTAGTAGCCAAGATGCCAAAGTGCCAGTGCCAGGGATTGACAGTGGCCAACACTAGAATAACCTTATGATAGTGCAGAATTGACCAAAATAGCCACTTTTGTTAATATTTTTTATTGAAACCTTTGAGATTAAATAAATGTAATACATCAAAATATGATTTTTGGGCATATTATGACAGTAGTGAATATTCCCTAGTCAGGACCCCATGAAAGTGGAGTCATTATTAGTTGTCGCCCCGCCAGGAGTCGCAACTATGAAGTAGAGACAGGTAATACACCCAAGCCCAATGGGCACATGTATCACAATTTGGTGGATGAATGGCAAAGTGAAAGATGGAGCTAGTTTTGTTTTCACACGGACATCTCGGATTTGGCAAAATCTTCCATCACGTCCTCAACCCTCTGTTCAGAGTTATATGTGACATTACAAAATGTATAGCCATACCTGTCTTTTGATCTCGGTTGCAATTTACCCTTTTTTTTTCTTTTTTTTCTTTTTTTTTTTTGAAATTTTAGGGAAAGTCGGTGCCAATGCTGAATGGGATCTTCATTTTCTCACACTGCTTGGGGTGTGTCACTTACATAACTTACATATTAACTTAATACTGTATGCAATGGGAATAAAAGACCTTTCCATCATTTTCGCTGAGAATTCATTGACTTCTAAAATTTTGGAGTAATCAAAGAATTTTTCTGTTCCCAAAGTAGTCATATTAAATCTCTATTCTAATTCAGTGGCACTGGACACTAAGCACTGTAAAAGGATAAATCAAAATCAATGATTGACACAAAGTGGCTGCACACCTGAATGGTATTACTTGCCTTTCAGTGGTACAGCAAAAGGAGGGGAAAGATCCAAAAGTCTCATAACCTCAGAGCCCACCTCCCCACTGAAAAATTCAAGCATAAAGAAAATATACCAATTCCATATCTGAATCCCACAAAGGAAAAGTGGAAATCCCAAGACCTCCCCCCCCCCCTACCCAATGAAAGATTTTCTTGCTAGGCCACTGTTGGTTACCTATGTAATGATAAATCTTGTACCCTCATCTTGAATCTATTGTTTTTTGATAAGGACTATCTGCCCCTTGCTATGCGAGTGACCCGATGTAAGCTACATTATCATTATCATCCTGTGCAATGGCTATTATGTTAGCATGGACTGATGTTTTTAGTGCAACAGATTTGGTAAGAAGATCTGGCATCTTTTTCATGAGTTTATCAATTCCAATATACTTGGAACGAGATTAAATTAAAAAAGTACACAACTTTAGTTTATGTCATGTCATTCCACCAATTTTCTAAAAGTTGAAATATTCAGTTTACAATTTTTAATCAGAATCCTTTGAAGGGTGAAAAATTTACCAAGAAATAATCACTCCAAAATCCAGTCATTGCTCTAGTACTGTAGATCATGACTCATGCCAGTTGCTTGCATTCTGCAACTCACAAATGCAGAACAGCAAAAGACAGAAATACAATGTCATTAGAAGTAGGTCACGTTTGAAGAAAAAATTTTAACGTCCCTGACCTACATAGTTATTTGTTCATCTAAGTCAAGGGCATTCAAGGCTACACTGTTCTAGTAGTCCATCACTGACAATTATGGTACCAAAGATTTCTCTTCATCTTTTGGTCATTTTGAGAACAGAGGAGGTCACCTCCCACTGAAACCACAATCACTTAATTTGTAATCTTATACTGACAAAGAACGTAAGTTCCACAGGCCACTTTGCTACCAGGTGAAGCATGTATATAGGTGATTCCGTAAATAAGGGAGTCAACTTGTGACATTTGGGTAAAATTTCCAGTTCCATAATTAAAAGGCTAAATAGAAATTTTACCTTTTCATATTATGTTTGGGTACAGGAAAAGTGCAAATCATATCAAAAGTTTGAAAACAGTTATTCCTAACACTAGTTACGGTTCAAAATATACTCATTTTTCCCTGTGTAAACAGGACACTAAAAACAAATTTTCTATATAATACTGAAAACATTATTTAAGTCCTCTTAAAATGGATGTGCAACGCTGTAGATGGTATGCTTTTTGATCTTCTATGGAACAGAAATGCATAAAACGAGGAGATTGGGTTGAGCTTGTGGAAAATGTACCCCTCAAAAGTGGTACACATTTTGGTGTCCCGCGGTGTCCTGTTTAGTGATACTTCCTTCTCAAAACTTTACTTTGCAAAGTTTTGTTAATTGGGCAAACTTTGCAATTTTAAATAGTGACTACTTAGTACTTGGAAATACATCAAGATACTTTTAAATATATAAAGTACAATTGTAGTAAAATGACAAATTTATATTTGCGGTGGGACACCAAAAATTTACATGTAGTTTTACCCGGGGAATCTGTACTCTGTTCACAGTGCTATTCCATTTGCACAAACAGAATTAGCAGAGATGCATTTATTCCAAAGTACTACCCAAATGCTTACTAAAGATACATCTTAAAACCTGTTCAAGATTTAGGGGTTTTATACAGCTCATTGTAATAAGGAAAAAAGGTTTACTAAATTTGTAAATGTTAAGCCCATGGTGTCCCATTTACACTGAGGAAAAAATCAGTTTTTGGCACATAATATCATAACGAGTTACTGATATGTTTAGTACATTCTAGAATGTATAAGGCACCACTAAAGCTTGTGACTGAGTCCATCTCTCTCTAATGCTTTTATGCACTGCCAATTTGATGGTGAAATATATCACAATGTAAAGTGGGACACCAAATCTACTGGCTCCCTTATTTATGGAATCACCGGTATACAAGTTGTACTCTTCCGAGTTTAAGACTA
Source organism: Holothuria glaberrima (assembly GCA_009936505.3). Taxonomy (NCBI): domain Eukaryota; kingdom Metazoa; phylum Echinodermata; class Holothuroidea; order Aspidochirotida; family Holothuriidae; genus Holothuria; species Holothuria glaberrima. The sequence continues at coordinate 5,830 of WURT03670358.1, read as the reverse complement.
TCACCAATTATTAACTACAACTTAAAATGGAAAGCAAACCCTGGCTTTCTCTGCATCAAGGCCTTAAAGCACTTTATAAAGTGCTCTTTTTTGATGGAAGCACAGGGAAGGCTTGAAAATATTTCTTTCAAGCATAAAAAAATGTTTTTCATGTAACCTATGGATTGCACCCTAACTGTCTGAATTCTGACTGACAATTCCTAAATGTTCAATGATGAAAGCAAGCCCCAAACTACATTTCAACAGTAGTAAGGTTGCCCAACCCACACACATGGTTAGATTTGAACATGTGATATAAAACAAGAATATTTTATGTACCAGCAACAGCCTGTTAGCCATTTAAATGTTGTAGGGAATTAGTACATATTAAAGGATAGGGCCATCTACAGAAAATATAGAGCCATCTAGAGATATAGCACCATCCACAGAAAGATATCATTGCCAGTGATCATTCTGTGGTAGATAGACTGTCCAATAGTAGTTATAGGGGAGGTAAGTATAGGAGCGAAATAGATTACTTTTAATTACACATCCAAGAGAAAAGGTAAAAATTAGGTGTTTGCAGAACATAAGAGATAGTTTATGGCACTTGTCACTGCTGGCCTTACATGGAATAGTTTACTGATCTATAGAGGAAATTTATTAAAACAGTTACAAATACATGTAGATAACAGAAATTCATACTCAAGAGGCAAAATAACCCCCAGAAAGATGTTTAGAAAGGCCAAAAATACCAAACATCACAATTTAAGTGCCCTCTTTCACTCCTTCGCAACTGCCATGTTTTTTTGTTGTTTTTTTTTTTGCCAAAATCAATTGTAAAGATCCCCTTTTGTAAATTTGTAAGGATATAAAATGTTGTTAAATAAAGCATTAAAATCAAACACCTTGGCACTTTGGAGGTAACAAAACAGGTTATATCTTTGACCTTCAACATTTACAAAGCCACCCTGACAGACACACCTGTAAAATACTGGCAACAATGATCATTGTTCTTCTTTGACCATTTATGTCTGACTGATTACTCACACTTGAAGAAATGTCATGAATGGTTCATAACCCATTTTCCCACACTGGTGTTAACTTGAACTTTGTTCCCTTTTTCACTTAGTGTATGTTACTCAAATACCATGGCAACTGAGGCCACCCACCTGTCAGTCAAAAATAGCAAGAACAAAAGACTATCACATAAACTTCAAACCACATGAGAACCACCAAAGGAGCAGCATGACTGGAAATTTCATACTAGGGCAGGGAAGGAGGGGAAGTATCATGCAGTTGTTACTTAACCCTGCATATCAGGTCACATTTTTCAGGACGACAAAGTCCAGACAGTAGATAAAACTGGACTTCCCCTCCTCTATCTACCCCAGATTTTTAGCCTCAGCCCTTCTCTAAATTTTGCTATGGTCCCAATCAGCTAGGATAATACAAAGTACTTACCATCTCTTATCCTGCTACCTATGGCATCAGCACTGAATCCAGCAAAGACGACACTAAAGTAAAATAAAAAGAAATATTTGTGAGCATATGAGGTGGGGTATGACGGTTGGTAGCCATCCCTGGACCAAAAAATCCAATTACAGAGCCAAATAATTTGTTCATCAGGAAAAAAAAATTATTTTATGACTTTTGCCAATTAGGAAATTTTTTTGGCACAGACCCTGTCCCCACACACACACCCTTGTGAAATGTCTTCCCATATAACTAGGGATATATTGCTACGGATAATTTTTCTCATTTTACAGTAAAAATTCTCTTAACCATGTTTATATTGTAGCACCTTCCAAACTTCAGAAGAAGGTTGTGGTATGTCCTAGACAAACTGGCTATCAGCATCTCAAGAGTGGTGGACATGACCTTGATAAGAAATACTTCAATTGTTAATAGCCAAATCGTAGAAGCGAGGTACTGCATGATCGGTCTCTGGAAAATTTTGGAGGCCAAATGATCTGTGATGTGCTCTGAGGCATTTTTCTACAATTTTCATCCAATAATGGGTATCACCACCATTTTCAAGTTTGATTCCATTGAAAAGTTTTATATTGCATGCTATGAAATCAAGAATGTGCCTACTACTTTTGTTAGGGTTCTAGCAAAAAGTGCGGGTAGGGAAACAATCCCTCCCAATTTTTGAGGCGTGTGAGTGTGATCGCACACCATCACTCACCTCAAATCGCTGTGAGAAGTGTGATTTTTTGCACACCTAGATAAAGAATGGGAACTCTGTTAAATCTATTAAAGTAGAATAAAACAGCACACTTACCACACTCATTAATTTCCTGAGGAGTGTGGTTCGTAGCACACCTGGAAGATCCAAAAGTAAACTCAATGCCTGGCTTTTGAAAGTGGAGGGGGATATCCCCATCCTCCATCTGTTGATGCCCATACTCCTTGGCACAGATCTACAACCCTGTTGTTTGATGATACTGATTTAAAACACTGTTCTTTGTTTTTTTTCTTATTTATCTTATACTCTACTCTTCCTATGATTCTGGTTGTCCTAAACCTAAAAAAAACCTTAGTTGATGAGTGTCTACTCTTAAGAGCCCAAATCTAATCATCCCAAAGTCTCGAACACACTCATTGTTATTTCCTTAACCTTTGTTATTAGCTGTCCTATTCTGGCATGAAAAGAGGACATTATTCAAACTATACTCTCAATATGTCACAAAGTCACTCTGATTGTCTGATGACACCTAGGGTATGACTTTCAAAATTAAGGTACCTTCATGGCAGGTGTCGAATATGTACTTCTCTTTTGACGTACATACTCTAACACCTGCCAACAATGACAGCTAGAGATCATCCAATTTTGCAATATTCATGAGCCCAATTTCATTTTACATCTCGACTGTTGATTGGTTTCAATATATGACCATTCATATTGCAAGAAAAGTCTTCAGCTGCAATGTTCACTTTTACACAGTAAGTCAATGGGACTACATCGTGTGAGCTTGAAGCGGACAAAATAACACACTAAGTCCCCACTGACATTTGTCGTTCCAAATAGCATGGTAATCAGACTTGCTTTAGTCGTTTTTTCGTTAAAATTTATAATTTTTGTTTGTTGTGATTGTATATATGAATAGTTGACAGCGTACAGCTTTTACGCAGTTTAAGAAACAATTCTTGCGAAAGTTCGTGGAAGTTGGTATTACGAGTGCAGGTGCAGGAGCAATACACGTCTGCCAGGCAGGCATCCAATTAAGGGAAAATTTTGCCATGATGACTAAACATGCCCTGAAGAGCCTGTGGGGATTGACGATATCAATCGTTGGGCTGATTCTTTTTTTTCGGGTGGGGGGGGGTTGGGTTGGGGGAGTTCTTACATGAAGCCTGAAACCAACTTGTCAAATTTCAAGGGGCATGGTGCTTGTTTGGATGAGATGTGCAGTTGAGCAGACATTTTGCTGCAAGATAAGAATGGGGGAGGGCATTTGCACAGATCTCCATAGGGTGCCTTATTAAAGCCAAAGATTTGAGAAATATAAAGAATGGGCACATAATCCAAATTTGGAAGTTCTGCCCCACAATGTCTCTGTCCTCTGGAGTAACAGGCTTGTTTACATGTATGCAAAAATTCTTTTTTCTACTAACAATTGAAAATAAAACAGAGCAATACTTAACCTGTGAATGGCTCCAATTCTGGCACAGGCCAACATGGCAGCCACAGTCATGGGTGACACTGGCATATAGATGGCCACACGGTCCCCTTTCTTCACCCCTTGGCTCAGCAGTGCATTGGCAAGTTGGTTGGTAAGCTCATAGAGCTTCCTATGAGAAAGAATATCCTATATGTTGTACAGTCTTTTCATTCAAAACACATTTTAAAAGGTTTTTTTTTTTGTGAACAAAGGTACGAAGAAACAGTCTAACTGTTCTTTCTCTTCTTTAGAAAACATGGAGCAAAGTTGCATCAGAGGACTCGTTTCATGGTCATTGCTACTCCAGCTAAATGTTCACACTAAAACAAAAACAAAATATGGAAGGTGGGGGGGTAGGTGGGAGTTCCAAAATTTGGGCCATTTTTTTGGCTTGTTTTTTAGTTTTTGTTATCATTTCCAAACATAAATATTTAATAGAATAACTTAATAGGCTGGCTGAAAATAGGCAGGAATAGCCTGCATTACAAACACTTTCATTGCACAAGGCTGACATATGTTATGTAATAAGCAAATCCTGCAACAAAAAAATCCAAATGCATTCACAGCTCCCTCTACTTCAGTGATTCCATTCAAATCACACTGTGACTGTGTGATCTATACGAGAAAAAATCTGGAGTTGATTACGATCCAGTTTACTAGGCAAATTTCCTGGTACACCATACATCCAATCTCTCCCCCCCCCCCCCTGTTCCCTGCTGCCCTGTGGAACAAACCATTCCTCTTCAATCAAGAACATCTCATCAAGCCTGTGAAAAATCTTATCTTAATGCTTCTCAATTATATTTTTTCTAAAGAAAGAAGAACATTTTAGTTTGTACTTCAACCCAGCTAGGGTCCTGTGTAATGGTCCTTGGCATTGTGATCATGTTTACATGCCAATTGAGCCAATCAGAGTGTTTTTCACTAGATGTGCATGATTCTGAAAGATCTCCTCATCTTGAATTCAGGGTCAGATGATTCAGATCAAGGCTGTGGTGAAGAAGAAGATCAGATCTGGATCTAATCCTCTGATTTTGATCATGGCTTGCAAGGAGTGAGGATCTGATCCCTCAATGAAGATCAAAGCTTGTAGCATAACTGCTTTAGGACCAACTGTGCCAGTTATCTTTTCTTATTGTCCTAATGCTGGAAACATTTGGTTTAATGCAATGACTTCCTGTGGTCACATGTGGTGGGCAGAATTGAAGGGATCTCAGAGTATGAGACAAGTGCAAAGGCAGTAATGTCAAATGCATACATGTATATATATTCTACAGTTTGCTTGTAAAATGATGATCTCATGATAAGATCAGGTGACCTGAAATGGATTTACTGTAGTATAAAACCATACAAAGCATCTACTGTGGGCACTTTCTTATAAAAGGGCAATTTGTGTCAATGTCATAGTAGTAGTTGCGGCATAGCAAGTCCCACAACCCCAGTTAACCAAAGGGCAAAGGGGAGATTTGTGGTGGGTACTTATGTGGGAGGGGATACTTTTTTGGGAGATTGAGTTCAATGCATAATCTAGGTCAAACTTGAGTACACTTCACTTTCCCCACCCTCATCCCATAGATGTACTTAAAAGCAGCGTCCCTCCATTTTTCAGGTCTTCCATGATGATTTAACGTGTGGCATTACCAACAGTAAACAAATAACCAAAGTACAGAAGGCCATACACCTACAGACTACACCTGACCCACAATGTTACTTCATGTAAAGCAAGCCAACTATAAAAACTTTTTCACAGCTCAATGGAGATCACCTATATGTCATGCAATGTCACCCATCCATCAAACACGGCTATTAAATGTGAAGTGACATAAACATTCACATGAATACAGTCAAAAAGAAAAAGATGTCACCTATCTCAATAACACAGTTCATGAGATTACCCCCCACCTACAGGTGACACAGACACATTAAACATATGGCAAACTCTAAACAACTGTAAACTTTGCTACATCACCAATGGAGGTATTATCGTAGTTAGTGTCCTATATGTGACCCTCTTTATCATAGACATACTACTGTTACAGGAATAGCCCTTGCAGTTCTACATACCACAGTTCTGCCCTCTAGTTATCAATGTTTTGTCTTCACCTGTGTGTTACCTGTGAGTCATCTTGTGGTCATACAGCATTGTGTTTCTGCCTAGTGGGTTATGTGTGATATGTCAGGCA
>WURT03670347.1:0-17438 GCA_009936505.3 Holothuria glaberrima | reverse complement strand
ATATATATATAATAATAATAAAGGAAAGACAAGCGAATAGCTTCATAAACAATGGCATGTTGCTATATATCGGGGTCAGCCATACCCCATCATCACGCAAATGTAAGAAAAGCTGGTAATACAGTCGGTTTATACGTTACAACAATTGCTAGCTTGAGAAGTTTCAACAGATAAAAGACGAGAAGAAGATTTTCTAGTGAGGGAAATTCGTTTAGGGGAGCCTCAATCCATGCCCCCCTCTTGGCTACTGGCTTGATGGTTGTGAAGATCAAAAACCTTCACTAACACTATCTAGAATATGCTTGTGTGTCATGTAACGGTGCATGGCTAATCCAGAAATTATCGAGGGGGGGGGCATCGTACTACTATGGTTGGGGCTGAGATCAGATCATTCAGCATCCAAAGTGCCCCCAAACAGTAGAATGCAGGAAATTGCACTCTGAAATACATATGCCTCTGTACAGTTTTTGAGCTACTGTGCATTTGCAGCCAGTATATGAAAGAAAACTTAGCATCCCGTACGTCTAGATGGCAGGAATTTTATCTCTTAAGCATCTTGATAAATTTGTCACTACAGTTCTGTGTGTACCATTCATGAATTTTTATGATATAAAATCTGCCAATTTTCATAAAATATGTAAACAAGAAAATCAAAGCAGTATGACGCCTACTATAAAGATAAATTCCGTATTTAGTCGTTCGTTATAGTTAAGTACACCAACGAGCGCAAATGATGGTCACATAGACTAACTTCATTTATAAAATTCTCTTCTAACATTAAGTCTGAAGCACGTTTTTGTCATTGTAGTCCCATAAGAATCTTTCGTCTTTTAATATAGAGGCCAACTGTACCACGAAAGGTCGATAAAAGTTTCTAAGCATTTCCCGAGTAGAATTCAACATCGGTCCGATTCGTTTCTTCTTTGAGGTTAGATTCTTAGAAGACTTCTTGCATTTATCAGCTATTTGTGTCGGTGAGAGAGAAGCTGCAAAGAAACGAAACGGCATTTGGGGTAAACTTCATTCCTTTATTTTACGTGTACGCAGGGTCGGATTTACCTTAGGGGGGGGGGCTGGGCACAAACTAATGTGGATCCCTGCGACTATAATTCCCCACAAGACAACAGTGGCGCAAGTCTTGAAAGGAGGGCAAAGTTGTGGTCAATTTCATATTTCCCTATTACGTACGTGCAAGCCTGCAAAACGAAAATTAGCACAGATGATCTCCATAAACTACCCAATAAATACAAAAATGTAATTTTGTGGGGCCCCCTTTTTGTGGGGGCACCTGGGTACTTGCTCGCTGGCCCATGCTTACATCATGCTCTGCGTGTACGTTGTGATACTACAAAGCGCACAGTGTAAAAGGGGAAGAACATGCATCAGGCCTTTATAAGTCACACTCTGAGAAGAGATAAGGATGGAAAGGCCCTAGTGTATGTATGGGAGCCATCAAGGACCGTATAAAAAGCTGATCGTGGATAAGCACCTGCAAGATTCGCCTTCCCTTTTGACTGGCGTTCGAAGGGTACAATGCTGTATTAAATTATAACTTTTAGGGCGTGGGGTCCCTGATAGAGTGGGGCCCAGGGTCGTGGCCTGTTCAGCTCCTACTGACCAGCCATCATTCTGCTACTATGTAGCTCATAAGCCTATGAAATACTGTTCATTTTCAAAGATGCTCCGAAGTACAAACCCTATGCTTCCCTCATACTCAGTCTACATTTGTAAAAAAATGAAGGAACACACACATAGGCACACGTATGCACACACATTCGTCATATACGGTTCTCATGTCACGCAAAAAAAATGTCTGCCCTTAACAGCCATTTGTTCATCAGAGTGCGCAACAATGCTTTCAATTTCTGGGAGTTTTGCAAGAAGAATGTTGTTAAAGGAAGTGATCATAGGTAAAACTACCAGTAAATAGTTCATTGAAGATTAAAGGTGGAAGCAATGTTGAAGGAATACACGTAGTCAAAACAGGGAAGTATCCGCTGAATTTTAGGCTTATCAATCAATCATAAAACCCTCGGTCGTCAAAGGGAAAGCAGTCGCCCCAACAACACTTTGAAACACCATCTAAATCTTATTTATCTCTTTTATTTCCTTAGCAAAGGGCATTCATTTAAGCAGGACCAGTTAACAAGTAAACAAAGTCAAATTGGTGAAATGATTTTTACTTGATTATTGACAAGCATTACTTTAATTTATGACAAGCTTTCGAGAACGAAAGGTGCAGACAGACAGACAGACAGACAGACTGACAGGCAGGCAGAAAGACATACTGCACCAGGTCACTCTTCGACAAAAGGTTTATAGCAAATATTCAAGAGGAACGCCATTCTTTTTTATGTTACGAAATTCTTTTGTTATGTTACGGAAAGGCTATTTGTAGTGGTTGTAGAATAATTCATAATATAGTTAGGTAAGTAAGGTGGAAGTTAAGAAGAAATTCGGAATTCTTACAAACTTCTAAAAATTGATATATTTCTGGTAACAACTGTGTACACCGAGCGTGCCATTCCTCTAGTTTCAACACCATGAGCTGATCACGAGGGTATCTCCTCAGCCAATCACGAAGGTAAATAGAGTACAGACCGATATTTAATCTCTGAAAGGAAAATAAAGCCATAATTGCAGGATTTAATAATGTGTTAAATAATATACAAATAATGAATGTTTATGAGTGCGATAGTATGTTAGATGGAGTTTTACGGCTCAGTTTCTAACCAATTGGTTTAAGTCGGGCCGGCCACCGTCGGCCTTTTTTTCGGCCAGTTGTGGCTCACTGGCTTGTTTTCCCTACTCCATTGCTTATGCTGAACACCAAGCACAATGGGAGCAGGTTCCATTTTTAAAGTCTTTGGTATGACCCGGCCAGGATTCGAACCCCTCACCTTCCGGCTGCAAGTCGGATGCTCTAACCACTTGGCGATGCAGTCGGCGATAGTATGAATAATTTCATGAGTTGAAAGATTGAATGATCTATTCAACGAGGCGAAGCCGAGTTGAAAAGAACGTTCAATATTTCAACTCTTGAAATTATTCATACTATCGCACGAATGGAAAACTTTCATTATTGTTTTATATAACACCTAACTTCCTAAATCATAGACTTTGGTCAAAATTTGATTGTACTTATCCCCATGGCCAGACAGCTGATGGCTGACATAATCGCCGTGGGTTAGTAAATACTAACCACGGAATTCTTATATATGGACAGAGCATATAGGCTAGGCTAGCACTAACGTTCTATGCGCAAGTTGTCGCCACCGTTCGCACGTGAGTAGGCTGACCAATAGGGCCGCCTGCTATGCTCTTGTGTGTAAAAGTTTGGACTTGCTCAACTTCAAGTTGGCTCAATATCGACAGATTGTGTGAGAAACTTATAATATTTTCGAAAGAATGCAAGCTTAGGTCAAATTCAACAAACTGAATGAAGGATTGGGATATTTTTCTTCCATTCATGTTTATATTTTGTCCAAAATGTTGCAGATTCGTCGTCATATTGGGCAAATGGTAGTAGCCCGGCGGCCATCTTGGTAAGCCAGGCTAAATTTGTTCGAACGGTGGCGACCGCATTGGTCACGCGATCCTATGTCCATGTATTTAAGTCCGTGATACTAACCCACGACTGTGGGTAGTAACAACTAACCAATGCCATGTGACGACCAATCCTCCAATCAGATGTAGAGGAATGAATAAGGTGTTATATAATATACAAATAATGAATGTATATGAGTGCGATTTTCAAAAGCAAAAAACCGGGAGATTCGTGGAAAAACAGGGAGGTTAGTAATTTCCGACTGAAATGACAGACTGTTAGAAAAATTCAAAATGTGTAGCCAATTTAACGCACAACCGTTTGTATCGAAGGGCGCGGTGCTCAACACTGCTCATGTTAGTTATCTCCACGCTGCAGCTGTACGTACATGTCCAGAATGCACCATGCGTGCATACATCGTGAAGTTGTAAACAATCTATTTTTGGAATACACTGCGTACGTCGGTCCATACATGGCAGAGGAGTTACGTAGTTCAAAAGTTCAAAGTAACAACAAATAAAGAAAATGATTTTGGCAGTTTTTTTCTGCCCAATTATGAAAATAACTGTTTTTGGCTATTTGGATGAATGTCGCAAATGGGAAATTAAAAACCAGGAGGATAGAGCATAAAACCGGGAGGCTGGGACATGTGGATAAAAAAAACGGGAGAGTTGCGAGTCTGACGAGGCCACACTACAAGTTCTGGTGGAAACAACTATGGGGTGGGGGTGGGGTGAGGGGCACTGGAATCGTAACCACTTGACTTGGCATGCAGAGCGAGGTGATTGCCGAAATAATTGGGGCCCTAAGGAGATAATGAAGGGGAGAGGGTAACTGTGTGCATGGTTTCTCAAGCAGTGAGGAAGGACGAATTGAGAAGTTCTATGCAACTAGGATAAATCATCTTCCTCGCAGACTCTCAGACTCCTAAAGTACTGCGAATTTAAGTTCAAGTATAGGATTGAAAAATTGTTTTTATAAGCTTTTCTCGGCCCTTACTTACCACCAATTGGCCTTTGCAGCTGTAAGCACAAGCTTCAAGGGATCGGCTGGCAAGGCAAGTAGAGAATTTTTTTATTTCCGTGACGACTCCTTCATGAAAGTCCTCAGGAGACGTAATGTCGGCGGATTTGAAGAACATGTAATCAGAGTAGAGTCTGTGCAGCGAGAACAAAATACCGAAAATTTATTATCTGTGCACTTTACCAACCGTCAACAACAGAAATATGACTCACATGACTGAATAGGATGAAGGCCGTGTTTTTGGAAATTAAAGTTTCTTTTTGTACCCCAATTCGGTCTCATTCGACTCAAGTTTAAAAGTCCAAACATACCCTGAAGTCCAAGAGTAGCCTACTCTCAGTAATTCAAGTCGGCGTGTACTCTGGTGCAAATCAGAGTGTACTGTCAGGGACCGCAGGCCAATTTTGAAGTGGGGGGGGGGGGACTAATCATCTAAGCGGCCCAATATGTTCAACAATATAAAAGCCTTTTAAGGTGGCCCAAAATGGCCATGGCAGAAAAAGTACGGGGGCTAAAGCCCCCCTAGCCTTCTGTCCCCGCGGTCCCTGACTTTATTCCTATTTCATGTCTGGGTGTGCTTTATTTAAGTCCGAGTGTAATCTAATTCAAGCCTGAATACAAGTTCAATTCTCCTGTACTCGATTTCAGGTCTCAGTACACATTAATTCAAGTCTGTATGTCTGTTCAAGACTGGGGGGTGAACCTTGTTTCGGATCGCCGTCCTGGAAGAGGGGTCTAAGGGAGGGTGTACCCCTCCCCTTTTGAATTTTTTTTTGATATTTGAGGGTCCTTAGATGCAATTTGGTGCATCATTTTGGAAAATTTTCAAATTAAAAATATACAGTACCAAAGACAGCACCATTTTGCATCTAAGTAACCTTAAATTACCAAGAATTTCTGACAGGGGAGGGGTGTTGACAAGGAAGGGGGACACCCCTCCCCTAAGACCCCTCCCCAGGACAGCGATCACTCACCCCATGCTTTGCCCCTATCAATACACACTTGCACCGCCCTTGATACCACATGCACTGTAAATGATGTAAAGCATTGCTATAAATTGGTATTAAAACTGTCATTTTTCGGGACTTTTCGCGCCCATCCTTCATAAACAGTTGCGCCGTCATTTCTTGATGTAATACATTTTCAAAGGTTTATTGTTCAAAAACCCTATACAAATCTTACCATCATTCATTCTCCCTACGAACAAGCTCCTTACAACACCATATTGACTTGTCCGAGTTTAGGCTTCTACAAAGAAAAGGTCATATCATGGTTCTGTGGTATGTTTAGTGTACATCCAATACCATTTGGAATTAGGTAAAGAAATCGTTCTAATATCCACACAATTCTGTTAATGTCTCATGACTTTTGGAGTTTTGCCCTATGATCCCTCACTGTGGCGTTGTCCCTGGATCCATCTAGGGACCTACGGCGGGCCTCCTGAACTGCACGCGGTCGGGAAGCGCTTCACACTTCCGCGACACCTTAGGTCATTCACTGTTGGTTTACATAAGAGGTTTGAAAACAGTTTTTTAGCGGAATCAATGAAGCATGTTTGCCCGGCTTTGCCCCACTTTCAGACATCAAATCCCACCCTGCTCTGCGGGTGGACACACAATATGATACGGTTATATACGTAAGTGTCCTACACATTTATGAAAATTGATGGTTAAACACTTGCACGTAACATCTGTTGAGGTTCGGATCACGATATGTGGTACACTGCCTGACTTTTTATGAAAATCGATTATTTAATCACCTGTACGTCGGATCTCTGAAAGATACAAGTAATTTCGCACCAGGAAGTACAGTTTGTATGACATCGGCCATGATGTACGGAGGTCCTATTTTATCGTACTCTGGGTAGATATCTTTCCATTTTTGATTATCCCAAAACGTAGATGCAGATCCGTCTCCTGTAACATGAAAACGAGACGAAAATAAATCAGTAAAATCATCTGAGGATAATTTTGGGTTACGTCGCTGTCAATAAATTTACCTCGAACGTCGGAAGTAATTTACACTGAACATGTAAAACGGTATACACCAATCATTCTTGTAAAAAATGCAAGCATTTCCAATGTGAAGCTGCCAAGGTACAAACCGGCACCAAGACAAAGTACCGAAGGGGGCTGATGTAGTCCCCAGCGGCGGGGGGGGGAGAGGATTTTAGGTGAAGTGATCTACTTAAATGTATCAAAGCAATGGTATTTTTTAATTTTCTAGGGGCGAAAATTATTTTGGGAGTCTCCTTGCATCCATGACTACAGGCTTATCAAGATATCAAGAGTCCATACAAACATTTTTGGCATACCCAAAGTAAACTTGAAGTTAGCAGAGGTAATTCCATCTCCCCACATTGACAAAACAGGGCTATGTTTTGGTGCATCCATTACAACCATCTTCATCTTTCGTCATCTAACGTCATCACATGCACAAGGGTATTGGAAGTTTGAAAACATATTCCACATACAAAAAATGGCAACCGTTTTTATTTAAGGTCAACAAAACGGCTGTAAAACATAGTAAACGAAACGTGGGGGTATGACCCCTGCCAAAGTTGATAGAATGCTTAACATATCCCACACGCTTCATACAATTTGTTCCCCGGCTGTAATTTTGTTGTGTAAAATGAAATATTGCTAAATGATTTTAAAAATGCTCTTTTGCCGGCGTGTACCATTTCATTATTACTATCTTAAAGACACATTTAGCTGACCTACGGTTAAAATGTCCCACACAAAATTTGCCATCATTTGTCCTCCCCCCCATCTCCTAAACAACCCCCTTGCATCATTAAATCGATCAGCCATTTGTTGGGGTGTTTTTTATTACAAAAGAGAAAGACCACAATGTTATTTCTGTCCTGTTTAGTGATCATCGAATACTATTGTAGCACACCAGAGCGTCCGGGGCTTTGGCTCTTGCCCCCTCTGTTGCCTTCACAAGGGGCCCAAAGGTGGGCCATGTGTCCCACGCCAGGGGGAATTGCTTGATACTCCCTCGGCGCCTTTGGGCTGCTGGGTCATTTTGGCCCAAAACCATTTCCAATGCATATACCACCTAATATTAACAGGAAAAAATTGCTTTCTAAGTAGGTACATATGATAAAGCAACAGATTACAAACAAGTAGTTGCAAACAGCTTCATTGTATCCTGTTCCGTTCTAGAGATATAGCTTTTTATTGTAATGACAGGGTGCCACCATTTGCGAAAAATGATGACTTGTACCAAGTCTGTCAGGATGTCATAGAGCCACAACAAATTAGGCATTGGCTATGTAGTTCTTTGTAATCTGTCTTAATAATTTTTTGATACCATAGGTACTCCTAAGTTTCTGTCTAAGCTATTTATTCCCCACGCTGAAATTTTTTAGAAAGAATGCGCAAAATTTTTGTTTCATTTCCTAAAATGAAAAACTAGTCCAAAGAAAACAAGGATATACATTACAAAGTTGTCCTAATGTGGCTCTGATAGGACATTTCAGACTTGCTCCGAGTCATCCTATGGTGGCACCTCTTCCTTGCAATAAATAGCCATATCGTTACAACCTGACAACGGAACAAGATACAGTGAAGCTGTTTGCTGCTACTTGTTTATAATTTGTTGCTTTATCATATGTACCTACTTAGAAAGCAGAATTTCTTTTCCCTTTAAAAGAAACACCCTAACGCCAAGTCTTAGGCAGGATATCGTATAGCTGACAATTTGACTCAAAATCAGCTGGTCGGTCTTAAAAGTCGGTCAAAACCCCACCCCGCCCCACAAGTGTTGCATGCACTTCCCGACCATTTTTAACGCAATGGGGTAGAAAGGAACTGAAACTTGGGCATTTGAGTCACAAAACAAGGAGTCATTGGGTATCATGGATTTTTTGTCTTAAAAGAATACAAAAAATAAGTTTCGAAACCTTATTCATTACCTCTGCTCCTTGACAAAGGGATGGAACAGTGTTTTGATGTTTAGCTATTAACCGACAGCCAAGGAGGCACCGCTGCAAGCCTTTATAAAATTCAAAAGAACTGTGTACCTCCATAGAGATCCTAGAGCAGAAGAGATTCTGGACGATAATAAAAGTTCTGTAATTGCCAGTACAAAATAACTGGCAATGCCAAAGATATGGGCAAAATTCCTTATGTTTTTCAAAATGTAGCTGACGATGTGAAGTTTCAAATTTGGTTCTTTAATACGTTTAAAGCTATCAACTTGAAGCTTGGAAAACTCTACGAAGAAAAACATTGTTATCGGCAACTAATCAGAAGAAAGTGTTGCAGTTGTACCTCCTTCCAAAGAAAAACACCTGTTTGATCAATAAGTTTGAGAACAAGTCCAGAATAGAATATGCCCCAGGATAGGCGCACGGGATGCTTTTCGATGAAGGGGTGGCATGGGGTTGGGCCGTTAATGACTATTAAATACCAGTGCTGCCCGAGAATATTGCCCGATTAGCGTTCCAAAATCCTCGCCTAGAAAATGGCTTTTCCGAAAGTCCGGAAGTAGGGGATAAACAGGATAAAAAATGTGTACCCGGACTGGTATACAACAAGACTCTTCGTAGCTCTGCTTGCTCGTACTATAGTTTCAATGGGGCAAGACTTTCGGGGCTTGAGACAAACTATACGCCAACCCGAAAGTGCAAAATAATATACAAGTGAACATCTCTCAATAGATGACGTCACAAATATCACCTTACGCCACATATCGTCCAAGGGTAAACATAACACGATTTAACCAACTAGTTGTAAATAATGAAGACTTGTCCTATCACAAATATAAGATAAATTATTAATTAGATAAATATGATTAATATCGTTAGTACTTCCGTGTTTGCAGTGATCCTTGTAAATGATAGTCAACACCAGTAGAAGTCTAATTTGGCGTGTTTGTCGCAAAAGATATCGATGATTTAATTACAGGAGGAAACAAGCTGCCCTAGGGTCAGCAAAATAAATGGTATGTGTTGGCCAAAAAGTTTACGCGTCCTTATTTCATCCAGGAATGTGTTATTAGGAGCCTACCTTTCTCTCCATTCTACACTATATTTCATGTGTTGGTTCACAGTAATTCAGTATTGTTTAAAAGAAGGACTATCATTTAACCATCTGTCCTCTTTTCTTCTTAAAAAAATACATCGTTTACAATCAATACATTGTAGCATAGGCCTATTTACTTTATTTGGAGCTGATGTTTGCGGGCACAAAAATTAGCCAATTTGTCATAAATCTGTCTAAGTTAGTTTAATGAAAACGTCATCACTTTTAAATTGATTTCTCTGTTTTATCTTCCCAATTCACGTAGTCAGGCAGAAATGAGATGGGTAAAAACTGCAGCTGGCGTTTCACGATTATTTAAAAAAGCTTGTCAGGAGTTTGAGCACAAATCGATCGATAATGCGGGTACGAGAAAATTTGTCGTAGGGTAGAATCATGAGTAACTACTTTAGGTAATACATAACTGAGGTTAATTTTGTAGGATGCTACTGTTTTCATCATTCAATTTCACTGCTGCTGTAGCACAATATGTGTAATTAAAATACATAACACTTCTGTGGATTTATAAACGCTGTCTTTGTAGGCAAGAAGAAGGTTAAAGTAGCAAAGCTGAAATCAAATTCATACTTCTATCGCGTTACATCTAATGATATAGAAATCGTGATTCCTTGAGCGAGCGGGGAAACAGACTAGTGGTGCCCTGGAATGAGGAGGTAAGGGTTGGGATATGGATAGGATACGATAATGTATTAAAAAATCCCTCCTCTTAAAGAACATTACGAAATACGTAAATACTACAAAAACATTGACATAGAGAGGCACAGAAACAGAGGTACAATGATACATGATGCAGTTGAGTTGCGTAATAACGCATGCAGTATCCCGATGATATAACCACGTATGACAAATCGTTGGGTTACAGTAACTCTGCACTTTTAGTCAATTCACTCCCTGGTAAGACTTTGATCAGTGACAATATTGGGTTGTTAGTTCGAGAACTAACAAAGTTTGTAGAGATACAAAGATTGTCGAGATAAGGGAGATTTATAAATCAAGTTTCTTACGTCTTCTTTCACAGAGATAGAAGTCACTTGCATAATGAAGTATTTTGTGTTAAACTTATCATTTACCTGTTATTGTAAGTTGCTTGTTTTTAGGATCTATCTCCGTCTGTTTGACTATTAGTGATGTCATATATCTCTTTTCGTAAGCTTCAAGCGGAGCAGAGGCTGAATAAAAAGAAAAGAAGATAGTTTGTTAACCACAGCATCAATAAAGACCACAAATATTGTATACTGTTTAACCCATAGCCTAAGTTGGGATAACTTGAAAAAATGGACACAACTTGGTTCATGGATCTTTGAAAGTTCAGTCAAGTTGATTTCTCCTTATAATGAAATGCTTGTTCGTAGAAAGTCAGTTGACTGGAATTAAGAAGACTCATGCAGCAAGTTACCATTGATTTGTTGCCTTTCCAACGAATTGGGTTTTTACTGCAATTTGATTATGACTAACGACAGATCATTATCTGATTATATGATGTATTATGTGATAATATACAAGATCCTACGGAAATAGTGCTTGAGCCCCCCCCCCCCAAAAAAAAAACATTACCCAGAGTCCCAACGTTGCCACCACAGTACCAGGATCCTGCGTCAGGTTTATGGGAATTGGCACCACACACGAAACATTCTACATTGTACATACTGTGGGTGTAGCACTGCACAAAGATCGTGGGGAGGATAAACGATGAGTTAAAAACGATTTTTTTTATTTTAGTGTCTGTAAAATTACATTTTTACAAAATGCCTCGAGGATCTAAATTTCTCGTATGGACCGTATGGCCTGCGTGTAAGACGGCGTTATGTTCACAACACCTGTTATAGATAGATAAGATATGGCAGATTCCTTAGTAAAGTAAGTTGTGTCTTCATTGTATAATCCAATAACATGTCTATCGGTACCTACCTAGGTCATATTAAGCCCCTCAATTATGCAAAACCGGGAGATGATAGCCTAAGTTAAGTCATTAGAATAAGTATGCGGAAAACGGTTTGTTATAAAGTAGCTTGTTGGGGAGTCAGATAAGGATTTTATCACTAAGGGTTGCGTTGGAGTGCCTTAATGATGTTGGTAGGATGTTTGTAAATGCTCATTGGGTCAAATCAGATTTTCAACAACAGTCGCCAGGTATGTAAATATTCTGGAAGTGATGAAAGTAACTCAGCAAATGACGTTTAATGGGTTTGGTCAGAAGTCGGTTGGGAAAAGCATCACTTAAAAAAATCCTGAACAGGTCCTTCAAAACCTGTAGCAATACTTCCTAACTCAAGATATTCCGTTTTAAAGCTTTAGCCTATTATTTAATGTCCTGTTTGTCCTTAAAATTTGATACTATTGGAATCTTGGAATATCTTTCCGTGTAGATCTATAACAGTTACATTGCACCATGACACACATAGCTACCGCTCATACAGCAGTGTGAATACGATAATGAAATACAATGCTATGTCCAATCAATGTGCTGCGATGCCATCACAGAGTTTCTATCATGTACTGTGCCTCTGGAAAAAAAAACATTTCTTTGAAAACAAATATCTTCGAAACGCCACATGCTATTGAGATGCGGTTTTCACCCCCAAAATAGAAAAATTTTCTGCGATTTTTTTTAAAAAGACTGAATTCAGGCCCTGGTTAATCCCTTTAAGTCCCTTGACTGTTTACTCAATAAGTGTTGTTACAAATCTTAGCATTTACTTCCCAGTGCTATTAACCAAGACTGAAATTATCACACATCTCTGTCGCATATAACCTTCAAAACTTGCCTTCGTTCTACATTTACAATAAGTTAATATTGCATTTGCCTCCAATAGTCCAAATACATACGCCATATGTACCGGTAAAGTATACACCAAATTGTTTTATTTTTGAAGGGCATATATCGTCATCCCATACAGTACAATTCTCTCAACTATACAACTTGTAGCTTCTCCCATAACTGTATAAAGGTCCTTCTTGTGCAGAAACAAACTTGTTTATTGTAGGCAGGTAGGTGAACATACAAGGCTATATGTAGGCTATATTGTAATCCAAGCACTCTCTCTCTCTCTGCATTGTGTGGAATGTGAGTGAGCTACTCTGCATCTTTTAAATTTTCAATTTTGCTGTCAATCAAAGATCAGTCACCAACCTAGAATTTTGATACCACGACATTAAAAATATACTACGGGGTGACGAGTGTATGTCATCTTCACCATGACAGTCTTCAAAGGATGCATCATTTTAAGGATATTCATTAGATTGTCAAAACACTGTGACGCATTATTACGAGGGGAAAAATGATCCTCTGGTCAAAGCTCTAACTTAGAATTGAAAAATAGTTTATCGTATAGACTCCTCCCACCGAACACGTTTTTGAATATATAACCACCGATGTTTACGAAGAATACTTGCTTCGTCCGCCTCACTGTTTTACTACTTACTTTTGCGCTAATCTAAAATAAAATACTTGACCGGTGCTGTGGCCGGGTGGATAAAGGCGGTGGCGTTTGAAGCGATGAGGCTTGGCAACCGGAAGATTCGGGGTTCGATCCCCGGCCGGATCAAAAAAGAGCGGTTTTCATCCAAGAGCAATCTACGGTTTTCCCATCTGAACCGACTGGCTTTTCAAAAGAAACCAAATTTGATCTAAATTGTTGAGTTGGTTGAAGGTGTAATTCATAAGCCACATAGGCTTCTCCCATATTTGTGGTCGCTTAGCGTCGTAAAACAACTGCCCTTCAAGGTTTGAATCTTTTGTGAACATTACAAAAATACAACAACTCAAACAAGATTTGAAGCTATTCTAGTATATGTTAATACCAACTTTGATCTAGCTGTACGAGTTCAAGATGCATGTGTAGATTTAAAGTAATGTATATTACGATTACACCACTGAGAAATTGAGACATGACAAGAACGTGAAAAAGGATAATTCTGTAGGACATTATACCCATGCTCTGGCTACACCACTAACCCGTTACAAGTTAAAGACGTGGTGTCGTCAAAATGTGGCCACTCAGGAAAAGATGTATAGCTACAGCAGGCTATACCTTTTTTGCAGGATATTTAATAACTTATTACTCCAGCGTCCACTATAGCATTTTAAATGCAGCATTATTCAAGAACATACCAGCATACTTACCGAGGCTGTGAAAATGATATATCAAGGGAGAGCTGCCTTAATTCGAGGTAATACTGATCTTGCGCCACTCCTTATTTGTTTTTGACGGACTATCGTAATTGTAATAAGATCTATCATATTAGTTACAAATGTCTAACATCTGTTATACGAGACCGCTGTTGCTGGTACTTTTTCATACACGGGATCAACATTGAGTAACCACCAGCTAGCACGCCTACCGGTATCTAATATTAGCTGCAAAAAAGAAAAAAAAAAGAGAGCTTTCCCATGTTCGCGTTTATTTCTTCGCTGTAAGTTGATTGGGATGTCCATCTGGACAGCCTGTTCTTTTAACATCCTACCCATATAAGGTGGCATGATTTTCGAAGACATTTACTTCAAAGAATGTGTGTAATATGTACTACCTCTTGGCGTATACTCAACCCGCGAACCAGACTCTGTTTGCTCAGCTCCTCAGCTTCCCAAACCACATTGAACAAGGAATATGCCGTACGGTCTGCTACATAGGCAAGGCGTATGCATGCTGGTTGGTATTATAAGAGGGTAGCCAATGCAGGTGCAGGAGTTATACACGTCCCCTAGGTGGACAACAAAGATATTGGCGTATGAAACTGTTTCTGACTGGGAGAGGGGGGGGGATAAATGTTTCGGACAGCTGTCCTGGAGGGAGGTCTGGCAAGGGTGTCACTCCCCCTTTGGAAAGGTTTCGAGTTTTTGAGAGTCCGTAGATGCAATTTGGTACAACATAATGGGCAAGTGTGAAAGAAAATGACTCAAAATTTTGACACTCTAGACAGAGGGAACAAATTAGGGGTTTTCGTCCTTGAACTGAGGTGCGGAAGGATATTTCCGCCCACTACATTTTAGACTGGGAGCTAAAGCCCCCCTCTGTTCCCTGCTTCCTGCTCCTATATGCTCGAAGATGTTTCTTTGTGCACGTAACATATTAAGACTGAATTTTAGCTCATTGTTTCGCTTACTAATGATGGAAGCGGTAGCAAAATGTACTTTTCAGTTTTTACAAACTTTAGGTTTTTTCTTGTTCTGCTTACAGAACGCTCTTAAGGCAGGCCAAACGAAACACGAGGCGCGCTCACCTCTTTCATACTTCTGCTGCATTGTGGGCCAAAATTCGTAGTCCTTGGACAGTGCTGTGGGTTTCGATATCATTCCATCACAGGGCTTGTGTGCAGTGTAAGAGGTCATTCCTTCGCTTGGAGTGTCGCGGTACAGTAGTTGTTAGTCTTCATGGCGTTACCCAGCATGGAGCCATTGCAGGTGCAGTATTCAAAATCTAGTAGAGCAGGACAGCGTATGTCTAGGAATTGCCATTAGGGGCAAATCCCTGGTTTTATCAGGGAGCTGTCCCTCAAACGGTGAGGAGAGGCTAACAGAACATTATCGATTATGTGGTTGTCATTGTCATCGTCATCGACTCCGACATACAACATAACCGTCGCCATCGTCATGATCATTGTCATCATCATCGTTATCATTATTGAATCCTTCCTGAAGGCAAAAGGAATCTATGCAATTACGCTGGCGATTGCGTGTGTATGTGCGTGTGTGCATTTGTGACGTTTGGCTTGTAAACACGATATTTAAGATAGCAAGGGTGGATACTTCTCATACTTGGATTATAGGACTATCATATTAAAAGAAATGTCCCTATTGTTTTGTTGGAGGTCAAAGATCATGTGAGGTCACGGGAGGTCAAACCCCCAAACCTTGTAAACACGATATCTCTGGGTAGGAGGCATGGATGCTTTTCCATACTTGGCATATGGATGTGTCAAGTTATAGTCAGAAGATGGCCCGATTGATTTTGGAAAAGATTAAAGATTATTTGAAGTCACCGGAGGTGAAAATACGAAATTCTTAAAAACTGCTTGTAAATACGATATCTCAGATAGTGTAAGAAGTTAAGACATGTAAATATTTGATCCCGGTAAACCGTACCCACAGGTGAACATAAAATACAGATGTCTCATTTACATATCACTAGAACAGAATGTGTAAAGAATATTTGGATATTCACTCTATGTTTCTTTGCCATATATGTCAGAGAATATCACTGAGACTACGTTTCGAAGTGTTAATGTATTTGTGCTAGTCGAAAGCATATTTAGCAAGTATTGTACACATGAGGACACAAGTGTCAAATCCGTTTTTTTGTTCGAGTCTCGGTTCAGTCGTGCAGGAAATATCTATCAGGCAACGTATTGAAGCTTTAAAAGACGTCACAATTTGCATTCGTTTGTACAATATGGAGTACCAAGCTATTTACAAATATTCCAGGTGTATATTTAAGTGATTTTTGTCCTCAGTAGGGGTCTAAAATATGAATCGCTGATTAATGACTTATGCTTCATATGACTTATGACATATGACTTATGCTTCATACTACGTGCATGCATGGTTATCACTTACATGTATATTTCGATTCGAAAATGTTTCATAAGTTTTCAGCAAATTATAAAAGTGTAAAGCCTACATTGCGTAACGTTTACACTAACTAGGTTTTGGAAATTTAGTCACAGTTCATTGAAAATGATAGTTTTTTTTTATTTCTCCTTACGTTTGCATAAAATGTTGTATTCTAGAAACTGATACCACAAGATCAACCGCTAGGGTTGTTCATAATGTAGACTACTACGGTCATTAAGTTTGTATCATGGCAGCAGTATAGGAGTGTGTATATTAAACCTATATGAGAAATTGTTTACGTGTATTTAGAGTCGTACTTCAGTATTTTGTGTTTATTTTGAATTCAATTCGAAGTTGTGTTTTAGTATTCTATGCGTTTGTTCCAAAGGTATTAGGAACGGAAAAGTTAATTTATATGTTTAAAGTAGGCGGTTTAGCGCATGGAACTTACAAAATGATTCAGCCTAAATGTGGTAAGCAGAAAAGTTTTCAAAAAATCATGTTCGAGATTGATATTGCCTCTTCGCAATGTTACATATAAAAATGTATTTTTCTACATCACATATTTACATGCATTTTTAATTTGCATTAATTCGTCATAAATAAAGGAAAATTATAATTTAAAGTTGATGTGATAAGCATAGCTGAAAGATATTTTCGTATTACGATCAGGTACATGCAAAGCAATTTTTTTTTTCATTTTTGTTTTGTAATCCATTTTATGGTTAGTTTGAAGGGTTTGCTTGAATTTAATGTTTTTATGCAGGAAATGACAAAATAACGTTTGTCTTGTATGTTCCAATATTTTGTTATATGTGTCAGATGTGGTAAAAATGTGTCTATGCTTACGTCATGATATGCATGTTTAGTTGCTATCTTGTTGTTTAAATGGTAAATGGATTTATGTTGCATTTAAAAAATCGAGGACGATTCTTATTTAAGAGGGTAAGACTGTAAGAAGTTAACATAGGCGTACGAGACGGGGGCAGGGGGCAGACTGCCCCCTCCCCCCAAAATTTTCTGAGGTCGAAAATTCGGGCAAAAAATAACCAAAATTCGGGCACAGAATAGGTGAAATTTCGGCAAAGTTGAAGAAAAAGTGAAAAGATTGCCCAAATTTTCTACTGAAATCCCGAATTTTTGATCGAATTCCCGAAAAAAGTGCAAAAATTTTCGCGCGCATGTCGTCTTTTGCCAGTATCACCTCTATCAGACTTTCGGAAAGGCTCTGACATGCACAGTCCTAATCACTTCCATATCCAAATTT